>NW_019091360.1:3388212-3400741 GCF_001949145.1 Acanthaster planci
GAAACGAAAATTTTCCTCATGCATGTCATAGAAAATGTTTTTCACTTTCAGTTGATCGTGCCAATTGAGGGCGCTCATTAAAATAAACATGTAACTTGTTTTTACTCCCCAGCCCCTCTTTCGATGCGTTCTGCGCTATCGTAAACGGACGATAACCTCTCTTTTTATCTTTGTTGACTTTAACAATAGTAATTCCTGATAGTAAACAATAAATCTTACAACAAAAAAGATTGAAACTACATAATTTGGGTGATATGTTCTGGGGTCGAGTGTGTGATCGGTATGTTTTCGCATCACAGTTTGGTGTAGGCCGACGGACTCAATCCATCCACCTGTCCACAGCACTACCATAATCATATCCACGACTGAAAATTAGTGAATCGAAACAGCGCCCTCTCGTTCACCGGCAGAATCACAACTAAATCCTTTCAAAGGGCGGGGCGTACTATATTCTGAACCACAAAGGGGCAGGGGCCTTGTAGAAGACTTTCACTAAACCCCAATTAGTGTCATCTTCAAATATATTTATTTTGGCAGTCGAACAAAATTTAGACACACTCCCAACATCCGCCCCCAAAATGGCATGTGAATGTAGGTCTGAATTAGATCTCAATCCGCTCCAAATGGAACAAAAGGGGGCGTGTTTTTTGGTACTTATAGGTGCGCAATGAGGCATAGAAGTACATGCGCATTTGATGCAGAGCACACTGAGTACACGTAACTAATTTAATCCAGCATGTATGGTCTTTGCGTACACACAGAACGCATGCATGAACCCGCTTGTAACCACCTATCTTTCTTTCGCCAAGTGGGGGCGCATTTCAGCTCAAGGCGGATATACTTTCCAGTATGAAACTACAGCACAAACCTGCACGTTCAGTTCACTTCCAAATTTTACACTTAAAACAAAATGCAAACTTTAGTAAAAAAAAAGAATCAATAAGAAACACCACAAGTAAAATTATGTACAAGGCAAATGTCCTTTAATATTCCTCAATAAAAACGACTACTTTCTGAGAAAACTGAACTCTGAAGCTGCTCCATCTCAACCAAAAAAACAAAAAACAACCCTGCATGGACATTTTATCGACCACCAATGGACCTCAGTACACCGTTCTTTCTTCATTTGGCCCAGACCTTTGGGGAAAAGGGTTCCTACTCAAACATTACGGAGGTATAATGCATTGCCCAATCCAAACAGCACATTTGATTGTAAGACTAAAGGTCTTTGAAAACCTCAGATTTCAAGTTCTCTTCTTAAATTTCCGCTGGATTTCCATTCAAAACATTTCCAAAGTGGTCAAACAATATAACAATGCCTGTCCTGATATTTTGACAACAGTTCAACTCCTTTAATAAAACAAACACTGCACTAAAAATATACACCTGTGGTAATACAGTGTAATAATACTTTTTATGGCACAATCTTAAAATGTACAAATATATGTCATACAACATAAAAATGTTCATGTTATATTACAAAGTGGTTCAATTGAAAATTACACACCTCATACAAACAATAGAGCAGAAAAGGAAGCATAATTTGATATTCCTAGGTGAATCTGGAAAAAAAAGAGAGTCAATCTTGCCACTTTCATAGATAAGAGAATTTCTAGAAAGGGACGATAAGAACATTTTATAAGATGTCAAATGTCATATAATAGCTAAGCATGGAATTAAAAGAACAAGTCCCGTGTTAACCACGGACGTGTATAATACAATCTGGACTCGCACTGCCCTTAATCAGCTTATCGAGTCATTGAATCCACTCGCGGCCATTTTACCGAGCCGAATACAAAGCTTTCCTGGCAATGCCCACCTTTGTTCTTCCTGACGTCAATAGAAGGGAGCCAACCCACGCTTTTGTATTCGGCTCGGTAAAATAGCCGCTGGTTGGCTTCTTTTTCATACAAAGGCGTTGCAAGTCAAGGTTTTTTATATACGTCCGTGGTGTTAACAGGTAAGACTATAAATTGATTGCTGAAATGCAAACGGGCAAAACATTTCACAGCAGATCAGAAATGCCCAATCCGAGAAACAACCAAATTTGAAATGTTAATTTTGACCCGGTGTTTCTTTCACACAACAAATTATTGAAAACAAAGGAATAAAAGGGCTCAAATAAAGAACTCCTCTTTGCTGTAAAATACCATTATTAACAGTTTCAGCCGTGTCTTCCTGTGATGCCGTAACAAGCGCTATGGTATGCCGCCAGTTCTTGAGTCCTAACTGGTTCAATCTGAGATACTTCCGAGTCTTGTTTTTTGGCAACTGTTGCTCATTTGTATTTCAAAGCATTGCTGCAGGCTTTGAACTTCTCGTAATATACATGTACATCTGTCTTATTATACCCTGTTGTTACAATTTGTACATCAGTTCATGTTAGATCATGAAACCAAAGCTATTCACAGAAAAACAGCAAAATTTACAAAACTGTACATGATAATGCTAAAAAAAAGCTAAAATTACTCGTTTTTTATCAACCAACTCGAGGGATCACATGAGCATCAACTTCCTGTTCAGGTCTGCTTGACTGCATTCATGTATTAAATAACGCAGACGTACCCTTAAGAGATATCCAAATTTCTCAAGAGTAGCCAAGTGTCACATTACAAGAGTAATGATGTTGATTAACACTGGCACTTGGGACAGGCTTGCTTCACAGTATATGAAGGTGGTATCTTGTCGACTGTCACAAGTCTGTGACAGTTGGTGGGCCATGACAGAGGTGTGCCTCTGTCACTGTTCATATCAATATCTTGTGACTTATGATGTGACTGGCTTGTGATATATCACAAGTCTCCATACTTCCTTAGGTTTCTTTTTCTTCTTTGTGTGACATATTGACTGGATCATGAGAGACCTTCACAGCGACCTTAACTGAGGTAACAGCTTCCAAGTTAACTGATCCAAGAAAAAAATAAAACCTCTGCACGAATGTGAATATAACACTGTGGGCTGTACTGGAATCTACCTGTTTTGTTCTCGCACGGCGTTCATTTTAACAGAGATTGAGTCACTGGTCTGTCGACTGCCGAGACTGGGCCTGTATCACCTAGCACAGGTGCGCCATCCCATTGTGTTGCCGTATGAAGTCTGAATGGTATGATGATGAATTTCAAGTTGTTGCCCAGCCAACATCGGTGAGGAGTAACCATGAGGAGTAACCACTTGGGAGTGCCCTGCTCTGCCGAGTGGCTCAGTGATATGTGGCACGAGGCCGTAAGCCTGAAATGTATCGTTCGCCGACACTGGTCAACAGCCTTTGCTTGCCTGTCGATGCTGCAAATGCAGAAATCCAAATTCTCTAATGCTGATCACTCCATAACTTCCGCAGGCGATTTCCAGCAGTCCACTTCCACTTTTATTTGCCAATGACTTTCTTTCATGAATAACATTTACTTCAGAGACATGACATCGCTGGTCGTTCCCATCTGATTGTTTGCTGTTGCTTACCCAAGTAAACTTTTCCAAAGCATGCACCTCATGTACAAATTGTTCTGAACGACCAGATGCCTGGAAAGTTTTGGATGTTACCATCGCTGAGTAAATCCCTGTCACTCCCTGATGGTGTCTGGCTATCTAAGGAATTCTTTCACAGTCAATGCTGATGCTTAGTGGCAGATAGTCTCGGCGAGTCCCGCAGACTTCAGATGATAGCCTTTTCCCAGTTGTAGTCCAGTTTGGACCTCATGTTAGAGTTACATGACTCGGCTACTTTCATGAGCGTCTTTTTCACTCGCAGGGAGCTGTGCCTCGCTGAGGCCGTATGGTACCAACACTCCTTCATGAGTTTGGAGAGGGCGACTAACGTCTGTGTTGCAAGGGAAAAAGAGAGAGAGGGAAAAGAAAGTGTTAATCTTACCGCTCTATTCTTCCATTTCCACCAACTTTGTCAGCTGCCTGGAAAAATTTTCTTTACAATTAAAACAAATTTAGAAAAATGTCTACAACAGCAAGGCTTATCTTCCCCATACACTTTTTTGGGGTGGGGGGAAAACATTTTTACACTGATAGCCACAGCGGAATTTCAGTCAATGACAGCTTTTTCATGGTTGCTACTGGTATTTTGCCCCTAAAATATTGATGAAATAACTGGCACATTTTTGTGTTTCATGAAAATGACTGTCAAATTTCTTCATTATTTTCATCTGCAAGTGGGGCGTAGAGTTTTCATGCAAGTAAACCAACTTCAGGCAGGATTACTGTTGCTTGAAAGTCAATCAAAGTGGGTTTGCCTGAAAGATCATGATGAAATACATCCTGAGGTGGGGTAGGCATCTATTTGTGTTTCATAAGAAGTGATGTCATCCAACTGGGTGTGATATCAACCCACTAGAGAAATATTCACTTATTCAATCCAGACAATCCATACAGGAAGATGCAACAATATTTAGCAAGACGCCAAACTTGAATCATCACAATAAATCTTATTCCCACGAGAGGTCTCCTCCAACTCACTCCCCGGTCAGGGGGGGGGGATCTGTCTAATTTCAGATCCCGCAGCCTGAGGGTTCAGGAGAGGAACTTGGAGCTGCGAAGTACATGTACTGTCTCGTTTGACTGAGCCTGAGCTTGTTTGCCGAGACTCTGGAGAAACCTTGCATGGGACGTTATGCACGCAAGGGGGGCCCCTTGGCCACTCTCCAAGGAAAAAATTTGTTGAACATGATTTACAGTAGCACGTCAACGTGCCTGCATTTTGTCACAGTCCGTAATTTGGGGATGTGGAATGAGAACTTGAGACCAGTTTTATGTGTTCAGGAAGTGTTCTTGATTTGAGTCAATTGCATCTCGCCCTACTGAGTTCATGGGGTCATTTCCGTGCTACTCCAACAGAAATCCATGTAACCATGGCCTGGGTTGCAAAATTTGACACTCATGAGAGTAATACTTACCGCAGGTTCAACTAAATCTAGGTATTTGCTGAAATTTTATGGACAAGAGTACTGTATACCATCCAAAAAGACGTGACAAAAATTACGGCAAAGTACCCTCAGAATTGCGCAGCATTAGTCTAGGTACAATAGTCCTCTGATGTTTCTCCTTCAATATATCAGAACAGATTCCATGTTCTTAGAAAGAGGAGCACCTTTTTTCGTTTGGTGATGACACTTCTGCTGATCTAACAGCGCCCTCAACTATCCCCGTGCAGAGCTCATTCTACTGACCGATCAAGAACCACAGAGTGGCTTACCTGGTCATTTGACCATCGGTTTGGTATCGTCGGCCGAAGCATATCGGTACACACGACTTTCTTCATGTCCTCGAACCCTGGATCACTGGGGACATACTCAAAGAAAGGGGGCCGGTAATCTTCCACCATACCTACACCAAAAAAGAGGATGGTATTTAAAAATTACAAGTCAATTACAAACTGTGTACCCTCATTCAGTGAAAGATTAACATCAAGTCTGTTGGTAGCACTCATGGTAATCTTTTAAAATAAAGTTCCCTGACGGAGGTCAGAATATCACCTGCTGAAATGAATTACTGGTTTGATCTTTAGCCAAGGTCAGGGATGAAATTGAGGGAGAGAAGAAATCCACAACCCACCCAGCAAAAGGGTTGTAACAATAACAACAAGGTACATGTACTAACTTTTGGGGCTTCCAATACCAAACAAGGCAAAATTTTTCTTCGGGGGGGGGGGGATTTGGTTTTGTTTTTAGTACCAAGTGCAAAAGTAGCTGAACTGTCTATATCATAAATAATGCAACGACGATACCTCTGACAATTTGGAATTTTCAGGTTGAAAATCCTGAAATCTAAAAAAGATTCTGAAATCACATCCCTGCGAGGTACTTTTCAGAAGGAAAAAATAGTTTGACTTCCTACCTCCAACTTGGCACCTCCTGGCAATTTCCCACAGCACCAGGCCAAAGGCGTAGACGTCGACCCTCTTGAAGGATTCAAATTCGGCAACGTTCATTGTCTCCTCCAATAGCTCGGGCGCCATGTAACGTTTGGTACCCACCCGCGTGTTGACTCCCAGGTTGATCTGGTCTGTCTTGCGTGTGTGCAAGACCGCGAGTCCCAGATCAGCAATGCAGCACGTGTGGTTCTCCTTCACGAGAATGTTCTTGCTCTTGATGTCGCGGTGCGCGATAGCCAGTTTGCTGTTGTTGCAGCAGATCTCCGTGTGCAGGTGCACAAGGCCCGAGGCAGCCGACAAGGCCAACCGGATCGCCATCTTGGGGTCTAAAATGTTCCGGTTCAGGTAATCGTAGAGTGAGCCAAACTCGTGGTAGTGCGTGATGAGCCACAGCTGCGTGCAGGAGTTGCGCGAGGTCATGTCGGATGCGATGAAGCCCAGGATGTTGTCGTGACGCAGCATGACCGTGTTGTAGATCTCCGTCTCGCGAAACCACGACTTCTCATCGATGGAGTTGAAGATTTTCACCGCAACATTTTCACCTTGCCAATTGCCTCGCCACACTTCACCAAAGCGACCCTTACCTGGAAGAAAAAAAAATTTATTTGATGAAAACGAGAACACTCTCGATTTAAACCTGCAAGAATTAACAGAAAAGAGGACGGAACTAATTATCATTTCAACCACATTTCTTTGAGAATTAAAATCAAACTCTCAATTGACAATCTGCCAAACTGCTTATTGCCCCTGATGGCCTTTCCAGGTGGCCTTACAGCAAATTACCTCCAATGGATTTGGCAGCCAGCCAAACTGGTAATTGACTCTGAACTTGTTTGGCATGTCCAAAAAATGATACACTTTCATTCAAATTTGCTGAAGGTGATGCCTAATCAAAGAGGGAAATAAATTCCTTCAACCTGACACACCTGTAAATGAACGCAAATCTGAAGGAAGAGATGCGCAACTGTGACAAAACTTGCTCAGTGTTATTCATGATTTGAAGTCTTGTCCTTATTATGAGGAGTTGGCCTCCATGAGGTCTTGGTTTATTTTCCAAGGAGGTCCCAGGTCTGGGTGGGGAACAATATACATGCCGGCCCAGGTCTGGCAGGAACTCTGCAACCTACTTCACGTGTTGGGCCACGAAAGATTGCAAACATGTTCCAAAACACCAAGAAAGGAGGAAAGCATGTCCATCTGTGTTCCTGCATATGCAACGCCTAGAAACCAGCTGCGTAATTCGGAAAAGACTTCTTGGTCACATAACAAAAACGCAAAACAAAACCAAAGGGGGCAAACCGCAGACCTGGTTCAAGATTCAATGGTGCGCAGAGTGGGGCGTACATGCAACTCAGTCAGTACGCTGCCTATGCACCAGACTACTGGCTGTTGGCCAGACTACTCACCAACTTGCTCCACCAATGTAATCTGTCTAGCCACAGTCCTCTGGACCAGATAAGGGAGTCCGGAACCGCTGCCAGAAGTGTTTGAATGATCAAAAAGGTCCTGCAAGACATGAACAAAAAGCCAAACTAGTAAATTAAGACTTCCTTTGTCAATTTGCCAAGATTCAGAGCTGTCTGGCCAACACTGTACGTGCACTTCAATGAACCTACATCAACTGAGCTATTGAGTGATGGGGGGTCGGTTCAAGCAATCACCGTCCATCGACTCCTGGTCAATTCTGCCTGGTACTCAGGATATCTTTTGCATACAGGTTGCCAGTAACAACTGACCAGCAGTTCCCAAACTGGTTATTGCTGAAACTTTCCCATGGTTGGCCGTGTCTTAAATTATCGCTCACTGTGTCTGTTCAGGTCATTAGGCATACGCCACAGAAATCAAGATCCTTGGCTGGATGGAGTTCAATTTGACAATTACAATGCCAACCCTGGGAATGTAACAGTCCAACTGGACTGTTTTTGTGTGCATATGTCGCAGTAAATGTTTGAAGGACACTGACACAAGGTTGAACTTATTCACACAAAGTGACTCACATGTACGGGAACAAGAATACAACAACTCTCTGTTTTTTTGGTTTTTTTTCCGGTGACTTGCGCGTAAGATTCTACTGAAATTCTTGAGCAAAATGAAGGGGAGTGCCAAGAGACCAAGAGGTTGCGGCGCGGGTGCCCCGCTCTCCGGCGAGGATGATATGGGAAATCTGCGGGCAGGCGAAGGGGCACCGGCCTGGCGCGGTCTTCGCGCGGAGGGCCGGGTCGCCACGAAAATTGGGGAGGTGTAGGTAAATGCAATGAAAAACCCACCCGGACCAAACTACACGTAAACCAGCTCAATGTATTCAACAAAATACAGATCACTCCAAACTCCACAATAAGAGAGTTTGGCAAGAAAAATCAAGACTGCCTTGTTGGACAGGGATGAGTGTTCCTTCTGTTAGGATTGTGATATGTATGTCTCATCAATCGTCACTCCCTCCAAACAATAAAGAGCAGTCTACAATGACTAAACAGAAACCAGACTGAGCTTGCATGTCGTAAGCAGGCTAGCGGAACATTGAATACGGATGTGCCCTCCTCCAAGCTTCATTAAAACTCCTGACCGCGATCTGGGGGAATGGCTGGGAGTGACAAGAAAAGGGGGTGACACAAAAAGCAGGGTGGGAGGCCGGCTCGGTTCCAGTGATACGGCAACCGGTTTAGGACAGGTGATGTCACCAACAGTGCCTCAGGTCAGTGACCAGACCTGGCAGAGAAATGCGGGAGGGGAGGGAGTAGACAAATTGGGTCAGAAGGACTTAGATGTGGGACACCAAAAGCTGACATTGTTTACCGCCAACGTTTACCATCTGCATTGTCTGCCGCTGCCTGTTTTCAACATTACGCTAGTTACAGAGCGTGTTGTATGTGAGGGAAATTTAAGTTCTGGGCCTGAGCTGACAGGAAATTGGAGACTAGGTGAAGGATCAATATATTTACAGCAGAGCCAAATTTAAATTTCACGGAACATTTAAACAGCATAGCTGCACCATCCGGCTGTTGATAGTTCAATAATTCGTGTCACCTCAACCAAGAAGGGGTCTTGTTGATAAATTTAATGCATCATAACAGAAAAACGTTTTTCCCTTTACATAACTGTTACTTGTAGAAAACAAGGCTGTGTTGATGTGAAAAAACAACACTGTTTCAAACATTCAACATAGACACTATTTATTCCAATCAAGCCAGCAAACAATGAACAAACCATGTTTTGATTTTTTTTTCTGAAGCACTAGAAATCTTCCACGTCTGTGGCAATGACGCATTCCTTGATGCATCAGCATATCTGCAGATGTCTGTTTCTGACAACTGATCAAAGGTCAACCCTTTCAGAAGTGGCTTAGGGTCAGAAATGTGCTAAGCACAAATGTGTAGCACCCATCACAAGCAACAGATTGATACATCTTACAGACGCCAAGTTGAGATTGTTAATGTACTTTTGCTTCGGATATCAACTGTTTTCACTTTTTGTCAAGTGAACTCAGGGCCATTTTGAAAACTGTTCCATTAAATTTTTTTTTTGCAGATGCAAATTGGCATATTTATGAGCAAGAGTGTGATGCCATCTAAGGAAGAATCTAAGGAAATATTTCAGCTTTCTGCCAGAATTGTTGACATTTTGCTTTTGTAAGTTTTGTTTACCTTGGTGATTGTTTCGGTTCATGACAGTCGGACAGTCAGCCAAGTTTTCTCACTAATAGTTTCGGTTAGCAATGTGGGATTCACAATTTGAACAGAAAACCCTCAGTGTAATGACATCACGGCAAAAGCGCCCTCGTCTCTGGATAATTTCATCTGTTTAAAAACATTTTAATGAATGTAACCCCCCCCCAAAAAAAACAGATGCCAGATAGTTTTCTGACATTTAAGAGAAGAAAGTTGTACAAAACTCGTTCCCGAGTGAAAGTGGTATCATGGACACTTTTCTATGACGGACATATCAAGGAATCTTTTTACACTACATACAGGTTATTGGGACTTCAAAGCAGAAACTAAGCACACTGCCTCATGATTAAGCATCTCTTCCTACCAACCTTGAGTGTACTGTCGCCGGCAGGCACAGCCCGCAGGTCATGAGGGGCGTGGTGGGCGTAGCCCTCATCACTGGAGTTGAGCTCTCGTAGTCGCTTCTTGTGCATCCAGCGATACATGAAGATGGCAAAGGAGATGCCAATGACCAGGGCCAGGAAAGGGCCGAGGACGGCCATGACGAGGTAGGCGACGTTGTAGGGAAGGGACTCCCTAGGTTCTGCTGCAAATTGGGCGCGAAGGGGAAAAACTCAAATCAGGGACAAACTTTCTGAGAGACCACAAAGTTGAAACGGAGAGAGCTTTCCACACAAGAAAATACACGCATGTTCGCTAATGTGTGATTCACTGATCTACAAAATTATTTCTAGTCGCTGGGACAGAGGGATGTTTGTGTAGATGATGATAGGTTTGACTGGAAAAAAGGAATCCAATTTTTTTACAAACTCAAAGATATTGTATCCGTACCGTTTATTTCCAGCACTGCACTGAACATGTTACAATTCAAACTATGGAATGTTATCATTTTTTTGGCCCTGAAAAACCGCACCAGTTCCTAACAAGTCCTGTCAGAAGTGGGAAGACTCGTGCTTTTGACTTCCCAAACTTCTGAAACACTCCCTCTTTGAAAAAAAAGCTTAGCCTCTGAAACTGTTGAAAATGCAGTCTTCATTTCAAAAACCCCTGAACATCACTTTCAAAGAGGTACTTGAAGACGAGAGGTTTAGGGTGGTTTAGAGGAAGAAACCAAGACTGTGACGGTACGTGTTACTCTGTTTCTGTACTTCTCTGATTTGATCATGGGCAGCATGTTGGATTGTTTTTCACTCACGTAATGGCGTCGTTGGTGGGACGGGAAAGGTAGGTAATATGTTCTGATTGCACATGTCTCCTTTACAGCAAATCATGACCAAACCTTCCCCGTATTCACTCTTGCAGTACATATGACTGTGCTGTATTGTGATGAAGCAACCCTGGACGTAAAGACAAAGCAGGAAAAAACAAATCCTTGAACAATGTACACTTGTGCTTAGAATCTTTTTTTTGTCAATTTTGTTGGTATGTGGCAATTAATGGTTAAATAATTCTGGGCAGATTAAGACAGCTGTGCAAGAATTGGGCAAGCAAATCCAATCTTTCAGTACATGACTGGTATTGAAATCAAAGTCCAATGAACCCTGTGGATTTTTCCGAGTAATCAGTGTATTACTGTACCTTTCTCATGTACTCGAAACCATTGTCGTCGAACCTGAGTGAAGCGTAGCACTGTATGGCATCCGTGCACCGGGAATTCTCACCGTTGCAGGACACGTCGTCACACTCGCACTCAAACCTCGTCTCATTGCTAAAGATGGGCTTGGCACTCTCTTCTGCCATTGTGGTCTCCGTGTTATCACCTGCATTGCAAAGAAATAAGAAAACTCATACCTTTACAAATGCAGGTGCCGTATCCCCAATCAACATTTATATGTCACTTTGGATTGTCTAAAACTTGAACATCTACATTTGACTGATGTCAGTACTTCTGTCAAGAGCATCTGCTAAGACATCCACTATCAAGCTGAGTGTTTCTCTCTATTCTGTGTGTTTTGAACAGTGAGAGTTCCTGAAGAGAAACTCTACGCATGCACAATAAACACGACTGACTAGAGCGTGCGTCGAGTAGCTGTGCCAATTTACCAACATCAAAGCGGGAAATAAGTCGCGGCACCTAAGTGAGCACGTGCCAGTGCTTCTCTCAAAAAACCCTCTTCCCAACTCTGAGAATTTCATCTCCTTGGCAGCATACAAGTGATGGCATCGTGCCGGCAACAAGCCGACGTGAACGGTGAAAAATTCATCCCGCGTAAAACAGGGATTACATCACCACCACAGACCAGACATGATACAACCAAATGATGGCTCCCTGAAGAGCCGAGCATTTGTTTTGAATCTGCAAGAGGTTGGATACTTTCACCTTTCTGGGCCAAGTGACATCAGGGGAATACCTGTGGGCCTGTTCATCTCCGGAGTTGAACACTAACTCCGGCTTAGTCACTTTCATTAACGGCCACCGGGGTTCACGATAAACAAAGCCACCTGATTTCTTTAAGTACATGTAATTTCTTCACTAAGTACACGTACAAGCCTTTGCAACTTGAGAACAGGTTCCATGTATGTGAGTGTTACAAGTCCAACATGCTGAATCACAGGGTGAAGTCTGACAGAACAGCTGAGGTAAGGTCATCGCCATGTTAGCCTACTTCTCATAAACTGATACTCACTGAAGGCAACTGTGTGCCATTAACCCTGACCCCCTTGGGTGTAAGTAAAATCACATTGAAATTGAAGGATTTGAGACTGTGAGGGGACAAGAGATAAAGATCACACTTGTTCAAGTCTCAAATCAACATTGCAAGAATTCTGAAGACTAACTTCTGATTCAACACACAGAGCAACATAACACTGTGCAGAAACTGACATTTTACATGTTTTCTTCTAAGGGGTACAGCAGCCAATTGGGGACACATGAAAGAAAACAAAATCTGCTTCATTTTCTTCTGTCCACACATTAAATCATGAGTGATACGCCATGCACTCAGCACATGCACCGTACCATATATGGGCATACCTATACATGTACAAG
>NW_019091360.1:3401012-3438365 GCF_001949145.1 Acanthaster planci
AAAGTACTAAGAACATTATAATCTACTGGTACATGTACATGTTGGTTACAGTATAGTAGGTACCGTTCCATGAACAATGTTCTTTATGTTCGTTGATGAAGTCCGCATCATGTCCTTTCTGGATATGTCATGCTGTCCAGTGATAACAATAAGACAATGCACGTGTAACCGTAGACTGAATATAGTGCCCATTGTATCCACACACACATCCATGAAATGTGGAGAAATTGATTCCAACTTTCAGTGCATGATCGCTTTCATATACATGTGTATGTACATGTACATTACAGTACATGTATCTGGGTAATTCCAGAAATTAGGGGTCCCTTTTTTTTTCTGTGTCCCTGTCACATCTGGCAAACAATTTTGTAAGTTCAGAACACATTTTCTAATTTCCAAGAGTGATGAACTGATGCAATTACCTGCCAAACAAACAGTTATAGTTTGAAATCAATTCTGGTGATATTTCCATGTCAAATAAGAAAGGTCAGATGTAACAGGGACACAAAAATGTCACATGGACCCCTAATATTTGGAATTACCCATCTACAAGTGATACGTGTACATGTTTACATGTATACACTGCATGTATTGTACATGTATGTAGTTCTACACAAACTTTCTACAGGTTGGAGCCAATTAAATATTACATGCACATCTACGATGCACCCACTCTCAAATGATTAGCCATGCCATAACATGATAGCACCTGCATTCAGACTAAGGCCTAACACACTGATAAATTTACATTGCACAAACTACCATTTTCATTACGCCGACTGTAATCAATAAGACTGACCACGATTGCATTTCGAGTCTTGATTACGCCGCTTTTATACCGAGCTGCTTTCATTCGGTAACAAACAAGCGTTCATTGGTATTCTGAGCTGTCTTACCTTTGGCTTTCAGTGTATGCACAAATGGGTTGAACGGCGCCATGGCTCTCCAGAGTTTACAAAATACACCGCCAAATCCTTGAAAATAGTCTTCTAGAGCTTGTTAAATCCAAATGGGGGGAAAGGGTTATAACGACGGGGCGGTTTGACTTTTTAATCTGCAGAGAGGTATGATGTTCACACAATTCCTGATGGGGGGGGTATCTGAAGAGGTCTGGGAGGGAAAGGCGATAGTCAGTGCAGAAATGGAAACCTCAGGAAGGTACATGTACATGTATGAACGCATGGGCGATGATACCGTCGTGTCAAATTCACTCCTCCAGACATGACTTTATCTCGGTCGTTTCGGACAGCTTAGAGATAGAATGATCAAAAAAACCCTTTCAGCGAAACTGTTGCCCTGCTCTCTATGCAAGTCGATGGGCGACTGTCTGCTCAAAACATGAGGAAATTTTTCTCCCTCGTAGGTTGCTGTTACCAATGTGTGTGTGTGTCATCTCCAGCTGCTTGGCAGTAACTGCACAGTTCATTCAGAGAGGATTAACTATGTGTACGGAGCAGCTTTAAATGAAGGCTGTATCATCAGCCCTCGGAGCACAACCATCGTCTCTCGTTAGTTCGTCTCTGGCTTGATTTTGACACACTGGTATGATTTCATCAACCGATGCACAGTTGTTTCTATCGTAGCACAATAGCCATCTACTGAAGTCAAACTCCTCAACGGCAACCTGTACTTCAGCCACTGGTGATGTTTTTGCAACAGACCAAAAAAAGCACGAGGAGAAAAAAAAAATGCCAACACCTGAGGCAGTGTTTCCCTCCACTGAATTTCCCCCTCAGTGAAAACAAACCCGGGTTCTCTTTGTATTGTTGCACGGCAAAGGAAAAGAAGGAGAGACCACACGAGCTCCCACCCTGGCGCAACTTCCTCCTTCAATAGGCTGTAACTGACTGGCTGGGCACTGGGTCAGGTCCACTGTGTGGAAACACAAACACTGAAGCCCCCGCGCGGTACCAGGGATCTTAGGATTACCAGCCCCGGTGGGGCCCAGCACACCTGCCACGGCCCAGCGCCCACTTGAAAGACAGGCAAGAGGGGTAGGCTGAACGGGACGGAGGGCTAACAATGGGTGCCCATTCAGGGCTCTGGCATCCTTGAGCTGAAGCCAATGCACACACACACACTCACACTCGGAGCATGCCGATACAAGAGTCTTGGAGATTGGGAGGAGTGAAGTTTGTTGAGTGCTATGCACTCTTACTGTTCCCCCCCTCCCACCTGGTGCGACGTAAGACTAAGAGATGACCAATAAATCGGTTTTGTCAGTGCCAACAAAGGCCCCCCTACCGATCTAGGTTTCGCCCTTCACAATCCCCCCCAATCTTTTCTTCTCTTCACACCTATGCATTGACATGCAGTGGGACGTGCCAAAACAACACAAAAAAAAAGGCAAGATGGGGCTTTCATGCAGGGGCATATCTCTAGAGCTGTTTCCATTGTCTTCGGAGTCACTTTCTTCCCGTACAACACGACTCCAGCGCAAGTGTCTGTCCATGCATTGAACGGATGAATATGCTAGCTGGCCAAGCGTAAACAATGGAGTCTTGTGAATGGTTCGGCTGGGTAATCGTCTTAGTGAAATCAATCGGGTATACACTGTCCAATTTTACCAATCCCTTGAGCAGAATGCGAAGGTGTCTGGCCCCATTGTCAGAGGCGTTGGGCTATTTGCTCCCTGTGTATTCATCAGGTTTCTAATAATCCCCCAACCTGAAACCCAGGAGAGATCGAAAACCTTCAAAAGCTCTCCCCCCCCCTGGAAAGTTGAATAACACCAGAATGCACGCAGGTGGTGGACAAAGGGGCCATGAAGATCCGGGTTGGGGCTGGAGAGGGTATGGAGAGGGCTACTTGTGAGGATGGACAGAGGCCATCTTGAGCCCAAATGAGTGGTTTCAAGAGGGTGTTTTTTTGGGGGGACGACTGAATGCATGGAGCCCTTCAACAGTCTTCATGGGTGGGGTGAGACAGTACACAAACCCATGGGAATATTCGATGACCCATCACTGGTGTCCAGACTGAATACCAGCAAAAACAAAAGCACACATAATAACCAGTGCCAATCAACATCTGACTCAAAGATTCCGCACCCCAAAAAGAGATGCTGCAACTTGTGTACAAGACTACACATACATATATGTACATGTACAATGCTTATTCCTAACAAAACACCGTGCTATTTTGACATGTACATGAGAGTCTACGATGAAGTATGAACAAGTAACAAATTAACAGCATTTATTGTACATGTACATGTACTTGTCCAGTCAGTGCATATCATGCAGTTTCAACCTCCTCCTCACAGTCAAAATGGGAGAGCATGTAAAACTGAAAACATGTACATGCACATATGTACACTGTATAGGTAGATGTGTAAGTTCTCTTTCTGATAGACACACACACACACATGTGAACGTACATGTACTGTACATTTGACAGAACTCGACCAAGACATCAGTTTCAGGAAACAATACTCCTGCACCTGTGAAACTTGTATGCAATTATTAAATGTAAAAGATCTTGCAGGAGCCAGACTTTCTCTTAAGTAAACTAACATGCTCATTTCCTATACATGTACGAGTACGTTCCCAGAGATCCAAGTATAAAGCTTTCCTGTTTTAAGGAAGACATTGTGGGAAAAACACTTGCTATACAGTGTGTCCATCCACCTACGTCTGAACACATGTATCTCTTTAACTGATGTGAAGCCAGTCTTCCTTGGCAAATGGTCGCACACTTCATCAATTCTTCAGTTTCTGTCATTGCCAGCTCTCTCCCTGTCCCCCACGTGCCTTAGGACAGTCTTTTCCAGCCACTTGGGCTGGGATCAACACTGAAATACATGGACTGCCATCCCCTGTAGCCTCAAGAAACAAGGACGAAGGAGAGAAAGAAAAAAAAAACCTGACTGACGAACTCACCGAAGCCCAAGAATGCTGAAAGCCAATGACCTGGGATGGCATATTCTCTGTCCAGGTGTTTTTCAAATTAACAAAAACTCTGGAATGTTATTTTGTTACTTAAGGGCTTTCTCTTCTTATCTTAATAAACATGCGGGACCCGCTCAACTCTGTTATGGCCCACACAGACGAATATTACTGCAATTTCGAGAAAACAATTTTCCTCTACGGATTCGGGGCCACTTAGAAATCACTAGAGTGAAGCGGATGGGGGGGTTTAACTGCAAGTGAATGTACACTGGGGATGAAACAGCAAGCGCAAACAATGTGAGTGAGTGATCTGAGGAAAATCAATTGAAAGTTGGACTACCTCATCCCTCTTGGCAAGATCACGTACTGATCGCGTACAGGAACGCGAATAAAGTGACTCTGCGAATTTTACTGATCGGGTACAGGTGCACGTATGTGTCTCTTACGTGCTGGGTATTTTACAAAGGAAAATTACATGTAGGGTTAAGTATCTTGGCAAAGATTCTAGGGTATGGCACTGATATGTATCATGTACATCAGGGTTTTAGCTACGATGGGGGAAAGTGGGAGTGCAACTTGAAGAGCCAAGAATTCATGTGCGAAGCACGCAAACCCAGCGCGCAGCACAAAGTCTGTAACAACCGGTGTCCAAGGCCAACTTGACAGCTTTAGAAGCTTCTTCATGTTGTCTCTGGTAGTCTCTGTCGTTTTTGATATTGCATTGCTCGCAAGCTAATACACTGATGTGCATACATACAGGTACTTTCTGTCTGCTTCATTTCACCTTAACAGTCCCAAATCCCCTGATTTCAATATAATTTCACAAACATCCTAGGGGTTAGTTAGGGTTTGATGCCCCCCCAAAAAGTAGTTCTGCTTCCTATTACGTGGTATATGAACAACTGTAGGGACGTAGGGTAGGAAAGCAGGCAATTCTTTTTCTTGAAGGGGGGGGCTTTTTAATTCTGATTCAGTGTGCAGATGGGTGTGAACTGGTTAAACATAAGAAAGGTTGGAAGCATTTGTTTCAAACAAAATGAACAACACTTGGAAGGGTACCAGCTACACGTATAAGTCAAACAACAATTTGACACATTTTTTTTATTATTTTCAAACATTCTTCACAATTTCTCCCAATTCTCCCCCCCAAAAAAATTAAAATCGGTGGTCATACTGTCTTAATAGGGTAAACTGCTGGTCCAGAAAAAGGAAGCGTACATGTACTAAGGGGGGGCGGTGCGGATATACATGTACAGGTACAATGTACAAGTAGGTGCATACATGTACATGGACACAGGCGCGAGTAGTGGTTACAGAGCCCCATCCCATAGACATGTTATCTGTGTGCACGACACGTATTGTATACATGTACACTCCCTGTCATTATGCCGTACATAGAGAGCACACTACACTTTGTACGTTAACAAAGAAAACTAATCACATTTCTGGGAGCAAAAGCCTGAATGCTTTCTGGAAGTTTCAGTTTGGTGTGACAAGAAATTAGTGCAATGATCAGTGCACGTATACCGGGTACACTGTATGTATTCACAGCATTTACGCAATCAGGGTTTGCTATGTGAACATCCATATGACTGCACCGGTGGGCCTTCCGGTGAAAGGTGCAAAGGGTGAGGCATGACGCATACCTCGTTACCTTCAAGTATATGGATGCGCAGCACTTGACAGTCATGATACATACATGTACATGTAGGAAACCCAGGTCTACAACGGAAGGATGTGCCGTAACGCAGGAGACCCGTCCCCCCCCCTCCATCTCCACCCTCCAGGTACAGTGGATCGTGTCAAAGGGGGAGGGGAGAGGAGAGGGGAAAGATGTCTGGGAGGGTTACTCTTTCAAAAGCTGAAAAAACTACGAATCGACTGCAGACAAGTTGCTCAGTCCTGGAAAGGACCTGCTTAGCTGATCTGGATTACCAGCTCAGCTTGCACGGGATGTCTATTGCTACTGAATGGCTCACTGCTCTTGTTATGCCGATTACATAAATTTGCTAAGTATCTGCTTGAAGCAGCCGAACAATACCGATACGGATGAGGGTCACAGAACATACCGGTAGAGTACACAATGACCTAGCCTTTGATCAAGGCGCCTGCGGCAAAATGGATAGTCGCTCAAGGGTGAGGAGCTGGAGGAGACTAGTTTAAGCACCAAACAAGTGCACGAACAAAGACTACATGGCATCCCGCTCGCACAATCACAACACGCTCAGTTCGGCTATGCGCATGTCCCTTACACAGAAAATGGTATTGTGAGTAACAGTTGATTGTACATTACATTTCTCCCTTCTTCTCCACACAGGAACAAGGGGTACCATACCATGCTTTCATACAGCAACAACAATCGTTTAATGGGAACTCGAAGCGTATTGGTCCGCATGCAGGGTCATGCACATTTGGCATGGGATACACTGTGCGCACATGCCCAACTTCTGATGCACTGTGCGCACATGCCCAACTTCTGATGCACTGTGCGCACGTGCCCAACTTCTGATGCACTGGGCACACATGCCCAACTTCTGATGCACTGTGCGCACATGCCCAACTTTTGATGCACTGTGCGCACATGCCCAACTTCTGATGAAACGTAGTATGCATTTTCACACTTATACATGTACACCCATTTGAAACTATTCCCCCTCCCCTGTTCTCTTTCTTGTTGAGGAGGGTATGCTTCAAATCAAGTCATACGTACAAAGTACATATATTTCAAAGTTATTTGTACTCACCATATTCAGCTGTACAGGAAACCTTACATGCATGTTCACAACTCAATATGTAATATTCATTCACAATTGTTCAGATTTGGAGAACAAAGAAACCATCCGATGTGACCAATCACTGAAGACTGTGCATGGTTGAACGTGCAGGTAACGCTTTGACACCCATGTGTTATGAAAGTGTGACTATCCATGGTGCTTGAGCGATTAGGAGATGAAAAAGATCCAATCGATTAAAAGCACTAAGACTTGCCGGACTTCTAAGGTGAACTGACAATGTAAAGACGCACTGCCGTATGATTGGTCACATCCCGTCTGGTGTGTTTAATTAGGGTCATCATTCATGGCAAAAGCAAAAGATAACGGCGGCCATCAGAACCAATGACTAATCGACATGGTTCTCGCAGATTTGAACACTCTGAGAAATTAATGACTCGTTTGGGCTGATTTATCCTAAACAGAGGTAACTTTCTGTCCTATCCTATTAACGGTTGGAGGAGAGAATACGGAGCAGTTAATAACAACCTGGGGAGTCGGCGAGTCACTTGTGGCTTATATTTTACAGTTAATGTTTCTTTCTCTTGGCAACTGACGCGAAATGGGCCAGGAAACGTTGCCGTTTGTCACGCACGCCGGGACTGAGTGAAAGGCATGAGGGGGGGCTGGCACGGCCCAAGCACAGATCCCCCGCCGCTGATTGAGAGTGCCGATGGTGGTATTACGTTACCGGCCGCCCGGCCCCGATATTCCCAGTGCGGTGGAAACATTATCAGTGCCAGCATCTGCCTTTAATTATTATCATCACTTGTCACCAAAATGCACTCTGGGATAATCTGAAGTAGGTCAAGTGGAGAATTCTTTTCCCCCATCAGTTGGTAATGAATACCAATTTGTCAAGTGGGTGGTAAGCTAAAAACTCTTGATAGATCTTTATCATCGGCTTCTCTTCAAAGAGATCACAAAAGAATGGAAGGTGTAAGACCCTTTTTTGCTTCCAGATCTTTCAGCTTGGTTGACAAATTTTAAAGAACAAGTATCACTGCTGTCACATGACGTGCAATTACAACCAATATACTACAAAACAACTTTTTCAAATGCTTAACACTTTTAACTAATTTCAGCACACTATATACATGTACCTGGAAGTTGTGCCAACTATTTGAATATTTTCTTATTTCTGTAAACATTTACAGAAACAAAGCATACATGTACATGGTTAAATGGGAAGAGTACACACAGTACATGTACTCCTTTTCGTCACCAGAATCATTCTTTTAGATCTTTCCTTTCTGAGACTTTGCTAGATCATTTCCCTCTACCAAATGGTGGTTCACATGTACGGAAACAGTCCAAATTTTGTTACTTTCATTATTTAAATGCAATCTGCTCCTAATACACTACTCAAAAAAGATACGGACCGCTTTTTAACTTGTAGTTTTTTCCAAGCAATGAGGAGGGTCTAGTTCTTTTATTTATTGTTTGTCTAGATGGTGTTCTCATTGGAATAACAAATTTTTTAAAAATTCAGGTCAGTTGTATTAGGATATTTTCAGCAGTAAAATATCCCATATATAAAAGTATACACCAAATAAAAAGTGGTCTTTAACTTTTTTAGAGTAGTATATTTGAATTTTTGAATAAGTAATGAGAAAATTCCAATATCTTGGTTCAGACAGTATGTGTACATGTGCACTTATGTCACCAATTTATCGTGAATTTGGTTTTTTCCTGAAATATGAATGGTTTGCAAACTTTCATTTCAGAGTTTTCCTTTGTCAAATGCAATGCCCCAGTGCACTTTTTCAGGTACATGTAGGCGTACATGTAAGTTCCTCAGATCCTGCTTTCAAATTGAAAACTGAGCAAAGTGGGTTAATACGAACACAAAGGAAATGCGAGCCAAGTATCAGATGACGGCACGATTAACCTACAAAATAAGTTGCATATCCCCCCCCCACCGCATTCCGGCATGACTTCAAATAATCTACTCTGCACACCAGCAGCCCTGACAGACATTCCCAGCTCAGCCAGTTTACATTTTGGTTCTCCTAACCGCTCTTTTTGTTTTCCATTCAAAAGCCTTCGCATATAGGAAGAAGGGAAAAGGTGGGGAGAATGACAGTGCATTCAGAAATTCGGAGGGGCCCACGCACACACCCCTTTCCTGTTTATTCAGCACCTTTAGTCTTGAAACATGGGAGGGTTTCGGTCTCCCTCAAGGGGGCCAGAGAGAGTATTGTCTATCCAGCCGCAGGTCCCTTGCTATTGAGAAAAATTCCCACAAGGAATGGTTGTGAGTTGTGCCTTGCAAAGGCCCACTTGGATATGAAGCATTTTAGTGGGGCACCTGATGGCACAGGACAAAATATGTTTTCTTTGGACGCCGGGTCTTATGAAAATGTTGGGGGACCTGTTGAAGTGCTCAACAAAAGTTGTTTTGCAAGGTTGCCCGATTGGGGCCCTGGGCAGATTGAAGTGCTAGCAGCACTGGTCGGGAGGTATTTGTCTGGACGAGGTGAAAGTGCCAGACCGGCACAGCAGAGAAATGCAGGAGCTTCAACACTGTGCCGGAAATTCAGACTGTAAACAAGTTGAAAACTGTACAAAGATCACTCTGCTGTGCTAGACGTCAATCTTTTAGTTAGACAATACGTACGAAAACTGTGATATGCATATACATGTATGGGTAGAAAGCAGTAATTTATAGCAGTCACTTTCTTGCGGCATGAGAGACATCTCTTTCTCTGGCAACTGGTGACAAAGGTTTTCAGACCTCCGACGATCAAATCGGAGCAGTTTACCATGCACAAAAACGTCAATATTGATTAAATGTAAAAACTGATGGACATCTTAATGCAGAAAATCTCTTTTCTTCTAAAAACACAGGAAAACGCCTTGAAACCGACCTCTTTCCAACAATTCCAATTAAAAGTAAAAACGACAGACAAAGTGAGTTGAAAGACACTGAAGTTATTTCCAGCAGTCAATGGGCATACATGCATCTGATGAGACCAGGGTAAAAAGCGCTAGCCACATATGCACAGCGCCTGCATACATGAACAAAATCCTTGCAAAGAAACAATGTACAAATGCATACAAATCTTACAGATGATGTCGAAACAGTACGTAATGTACAATGTGCAGTGCATGACTCCCAACATGCATACATTACAGTGTACCGGTGGTAGTGTTAATACATGTACCAGAGCTTACAAACTTGTCCATGTATATGTACACAATGATACATGTAGGTGTGCACGCAGATGGGTCATTCTATAAATTTGGGGTCTAAGTTTTTTTGTCCCTGTCAAGTCTGGCATTTGATTTTGAATGTTTAGAACTCATGGTTTAATTTCAAAGACTGAATAGTACTGCAAATTACATGTACCTTGCCAAGCAGGTAGCATTCGTTTGAAATCAATTGCAGTAATATATCCTTGCCAAACATGTCAGAGGTAATAGGGAAATGTCACACTCTGGACCCCAAATTTACAGGATGAACCAGATAGGAGGAGCACCCTACCCAAAGCATTCATGACTAGCACAACTAAAAAAAACCCCCTAAAATTCCAAGTTCAGATCACTTTAGAAAGGGAGATTGTTGAGGTAACCTTACCTTTACAATGTGACAAGCATGACTGTTCATCTGGCAATATTGTGCCACTGGATTTAGCCAGGATATGCAGTTACACACTTCCCCTCAGCATGGGGAGAGACGGGGAAAAAAAATCTCCAACCTGCCCTTCTGAGAAGCCCACCTGCTTAGCCAAGCAGCTGTCACTCACACCAGCCCACTGTCTGTGCGACTTCTTCCCAAATTGCAAGGCTTCGTATCTCGACTCAAAGCTCAATCCCGGGCCCACCGCGGTCGCACTTAACACTCTGACCCCGTGGCCTTATTCTGAACATTTTTCTCTTCCATTAACGCCAAAAAAAAAGAAAAAGAAAAAAGAAAGAGCATACGCTGCACACAATCGGCAGTGGGGCCACTATCTGCCCTCTACTTCTCTTTCTCTCCTGGCCTGGGGGGCCAAGAGTAAAATAAAATCATGCCAAACAATTTCCTGTGAGTCTGCCATTACAAGTTGAGCAGTAGCAGGGGAGCGGGGCACTTATTCACTTCAGAACGGATTCGATGATGCCCGTGTTTTAACAGCCACCTTGCTCGACATGTGTGGGCCATTTACACTTTATCTAGCACTCAAGGAGACTCACCTTGGGCAGAAATGCAACTGGTACACCGTAGATGCTTCTTTCACAACGTGCATGAACGGACAGTGTGGCCATGTATGCACTTGAACACGTTATGGATAGACCAACACAAATGCACTGGACTGTGTTGGCCACAGTACTTCCTAGTCATACGGTACATGTATTGGTAGATGTACTGTATGTCTGTCCTACCACATTAAGTACAGACAGATTCAAAATTGTAACAAAAACATTCTACTAGTACTGCGTGAATCTTCCAGGCACATGTTTCAAGGCACAGGTTAACTTTAATCTTTGTGGTGCCAAATGTACATACACCTGTGCACATGCGCAATTCAATGTCAACCTTAGCTGTCATGCAACTCTTAGATTCCAATGTTTCAGCTGCATGATACAGCACTTTTCAAGCACATACATGTATCAGAACTCATAAAATATTGCCAACCATTGGATCTTATTAGATCTATTGGGTTTCTTACTGTCTACAGAGCCATGCACATTGTGAGCTTGAGAGCTGTCTCGCTGCATGTTATGAATCACTAAAGGCTACTCCTAGTGTCTTCTAGCCCATTCATGAATTTGGAGGAATTCAAAAATCCATCCCAATGGGCGACACACTCAGCACTCTGTCCCTCGCAGGAAAAGTGTAGCACAGTAAAGCAACCGATGGTTGTAAGGAGAATGCAGGCGAGGAGATCCGAGCCTAAAAAAGAAAAGGGGCGTGGCTAAGACCCAGATGAATCACAGACCAGCTTGTTCCTTCAAACACCTGTCACTTCCAATTATCCCTAACACCACTCGGAGGCAGAAAACAAAGTAGGGAAGGGGGGGGGAGAGATGGGACCCCAGCTGTCTGACAAGATAGTGGGAGGGTTGGAGGGCCTTGGTGCTCACTTGCCGCAATGCGAGTCCCAAAATCGCCTGATGTACTGCACTGGCTTCAGTTAACATTAATAGAGTCAGCATTTGTCACTTGTATTCATCCGCTCAGGAAGAGAAAAGTTGTCCCTAATTACACCGGATATTCAAATGAATTCTGCTTAATCTTTAGAACTCTCACATTGGAGTGATTTGCATACAACACGTTTGACTGCCATTCCCAAAGAAATGTACATGTACCAGTAAATTTACGGTAACATTTGATTCATCCAAGGATGAAAACCAGCTGCCGCATCTGTAGTGACCTCCTTGAAGAGCTATTATGAAATCATTGACTACACTGTACTTCCAAAAACAAGAAGGAAAAGCCTTTCACTTTACTTTAAATCTCAATTCAGAATTCGATGTAAAAACTGTTCAGTCAAAGCCTCATTGTTTTTGGGTAGAAAATAACTAAACCTCCCAAAATCTTGGTACATGTACATACACATGCCAAAACTCAAGTGGTTAAAAAAAAATTAAGTGAAACCAGCATTTTTTTTTCTGCAGGCACCTTGAGCAGAGGTCAAGAGAACTCAGCCTTGGCTTGTATATTATTAGCAGGGTTGTACTTATGATTGACAGTTGGCGATCAGTGCAGTGCTGCTTGGCAGCCCATGCCTTGCCCTGGCAAGTAAACAGGCCTCTAGCAACCATCCAGGTGTGAATTTTTAAAAGCCCCACAAGGAACTTTTAATTGGCAGTTTGAGGGCTACAAAGGCCCGGTAAACTTCTACATTTCGCTCATGACATGTGGCCATTTCTCTCTCTTTCTGTTGCTAATCGCGCCTACTAAGTTTCGGTGGAAACTGCACAGCGCATTTATGAAACGGTCGGTGAGCATTTCATGCCTCAACTGTCTGTGTAAATGCATCTCTCCTCCCCCCTGAAAAACCAACTCAACTCAAAGACGCTCAGTCTGATCAAATGTTTGCTCATGTCGTTGCAGTTAACATGATCCGGAAAGAACATTCTTTTGCCAAATTTACATGTGTGTCGTCCCAACAGGGGGCCAATTACGGATGTCTTGCTGGGCAAACCACACACGAGCCCAGGCCAAAAAAAAAGGAAAACACTCCGAGGGCATAAACCATAAAAATGTTCAGTCAAACACATGTACATTTACATGTACATGTATACCCTTGTTCTGGAAAACCTTTTGCAGTAAAAACAAACATCACTCGATTTCCCTCAAGCCACATCTGCTTAATGATACCAGCACCTCTTCTATGTTTGGATTTCAACCAGAGAGAAGGACAATAACAAGACAGAAAATGAAGCGGTCAAGGTTGGCCTGGCATACTTCAAAAAGTGTGATCCAGTGCAACCCTGACATTAGATTTCAATTCAACAACAACAGGAACTTTTCCCCCTTTTTTTCATTTTCAGACTTCAAACGAAGGAGAAATCACATCCACTCGGAAAAATCCCAGACTGGAACTTTCGAGGTGTGCAGAGTAACTACTGTTTCTAGAATTATGATTCAACATCTCTTCATAGAGGGATCCCAATACGACGCTTTTAGTGTCAATCTGCGCACTTCCACGTTTGAAAACGAGGCTATATATGTCAGCTTCAATTCTTAATACGATCAGACGATTGAAAGTAAGGAGTCAAGACACATATGTTAAGGTATGTTAATTCAGACTTTTCAGGCAGCAAATTTTTGTGGAAGAGTCTTTCAGGATGACTTGACACGTAAAATCAAAAGAAAAAATAACGGCAATTTACCGCGAACAAACTAATGGTCGTGTATCTGCATGTGCAGTGGGCGTGGTTTAAACTGAAGTGGCGTCACACTTACGAATCGGATACTGCATGTAATGTGTCGACTCCGCGGGCACGCGCGATGAAGTTCAACACAGAGAGGCTCGGTTTCGATGCACATATGCGCAGATGGCGCCGATGTGAAATCCCTCTATTAGAAGTGTTTACACTGTACGTGTGTGTGTGTGAGTTTAATGCATTCCAATTCACACCCAAACACCCTAGCAACCAGGGGGGGGTGGCAAAAAGAGATGTGGATTGCTCAGTTGGTGAAACAACTGGGATGGTGCCCTGGTGGTCAGTGGTTCAAACCCTGCTCAACCCTTTCCTTTTGTTTAACCACAGCACAAAGGGTTCAATCCAACAAACTGGAGTAAAGCTATGAAAATTTGTCTGCTGCTGGTGACCATTCAGGAAAAGCCACATACACGTAACTCTACATGTACATGTACATGTATGTTCTACACAGTTCCCTTCAAATTGTTGAGCAAACATGAACTTGGCATTCCACTGATCAGTTTTTCAATAGATTACTCATACAGGTATTGCTAAAGCGCCAATCCTTTTAATACAAAAATGGATAAAAATCAGATCAAATCCAAACTAAGACAAATCAATGAATTACTATTTTGAAGCAAGATGTCATAAATGCAGTCCGCTCAAAAACCATGTTTTCAACCCCCTGAACACTTTTTGTTTATTTTACAATGTGAGTGGACGAACAGTGGTTAAGAGCAAATTTGCAATGTACTTATGTCACAGAGAAACCTGTGTACGGTAATGATGAAACGATACATATTCATGAACGAGAAAAGTCTTTACTCATATTCAGAACGGACAGCAAATGCATCTCAAGGGCCTGACCTGTTGCCACAGCAACTGGCCCAAAAATTGCCACAGGTACATTACCGTGAGTAAGGTGTCTTCTGAGTTTTTCAGGATGGAGAGGGGGGGGAGTAAAAATGAAGAAATGGCATCTTGAGTAGGGAGGATGGAATTCATACCGCCAGCTCATACACTAATGTTTGTGGGGGGCCCCCAAAGGGTTGCCACCCAAACTGCATAAAATGCAGACACAAATCTGTTCCCACATCAGTACACATACCGGAATAACAATGCGCAAGAATAACACCTGTAATAGGTACAAGCACATGAACATTTATATGTCTGATGCATGTATAGTGGTGTGCATTCTAAACCCTTTTCTATATTCATATGCACGTACATGTATATCAAAAATATCAGAACTCCACTCTTCTCATTATGAAGTAGATGAAACATTCTGAATAATGGACTGTAAATTAGGCCCAACTGAGAATATCTCGCGATGCCAGCCAACAAATTTCAGTCTGACATTTACAGTACACTTAGGACAAAGATAACGGCTTAATAACATTCTCCCAAATCATGACATTTGGTGAAACAAAACAAAAATCTTCAGCGGGTCTTTGTTTTTAAAAAAATCTACAACAAAAAAAAACGAGCTCCTGCATACCGTCAATGAGAATCATCAAGACATGAGTGGAACAGTCCTGCCGGCAAAATACCCATGCGGTCTCTCTCACACTTTCAAATATAAATGCGAATGTAGAAAACAGATGCTCCTAACATCAGCATACACATCGGAAAGGGCTCTGTAGCCACCATATCAGATCTAAGGAACTTGGCCCAACCGTGACCTTAGGAGAGCAGTCAATTAAAGCACGGTAAACTTAACAGTTCCCTCCCTCGGGCGTTGGAAACAAAACTCCATTCAGACCTGGCCAACTTAGCCAGGCATTTCATGCAGGCTGCGTTTTATTTTCCCTTCTTCATCTTTATTTTTTTCTCTTTTTTTTTTTGGTACATGTGTAAGTTGTTGAAGGAGGAAAGAAGGCCAGTTGTGAATTTTTTTGAAAGCGGCCTTTTGTGGGATTATCAGCGGTGTTCATAAAGCAGCAAATCTTCTTAAGTTTCCCCTCAGTCTGGGCTGCCAAAAAAAAAAAAAAACAGATTGCCAACAGAACTTGAGGAAGCACATGGTGTGCCTTTTCACAAAAGGAAAAATTAGGGGGGGGGTTACTTTTTGGTTATCAATGCTATCGCATCATCATTAGAGGGTAAGCTGTACTTTGGCAGTTGAAAAATAATTCAAATGCTGTGGTACACAGGATTCCTACATGTATAATTCTTATTCAAAGTTGGATTTAATTGTGTAGCAGTAGTAATTCTATTATTTCCAATGTCCATGCAGGGAACTGCAATGTTTTTGACCAACTTCACTCAAATTGCACCCGTCTCCATACTGGCCTAAGTGTGATCAATACATGTACACTGCACATGTTTGTGAGCATGTACCTGTAATTTTGATCTCAAATTCAATGTTATTATTAGGCCTAGATTTATTTTGGTTTTATTACCGGAACAGTACATACTTTTTTACAGCTGAGATAACTTTCTGGATCCTAATAAACGAGGCCTGCATTCGAAACGGATGGCAAAATTAACTACTATTTACACCGACATACATGTACACAGTAATGTATTGCTCAAATGTACATGTAGCGGTACATCTTAAAATTAAAGGGAGTGGATTAAACTGGCCACTAAATATTTACACACTAACAGTTGGGAAATTCATTGTCATTGGTGGGATTTGAAACTCAACTATAAACAAAATATGGAAGAAAACATCTCCTCCATGTCCCCCCCCTTAAAACATTCCTGATCTTCCCTGAGGGTCTCTGCATATTATTTCAGGTTATCAACCCAACCTGGTCAAAAGGACCGTCAGAGACAAAAATATAATAGGGAAACCGCCAAATCCTGAAATGTTTGGGCACTACGGAGGGGATTATTCCTCCAGGCTGTGTGCCTGCGATTTCAATTCCAATGACCCAACTAATGGGGAACGGGGAAGAAAAGAAACCACAAAATGGAAGGGGGGGGGGCCAATGTCTGAAAAGGGTGTATTTTGGGTGCTGATTTGTGAGGCGTGGTGGGTAGGTAGAATTGCTGGAGTGGAGGGAAAGCATTTCACAGTTCATGGAGTTCAACAATGGAAAGTTTAGGGTAGCATGTTAAAGAAAATAACGGCAAGGCACCGGTGTCCTAAATGTATGGTTGCACTGCAACATATCACCCTAACTATTCATGCTTGACGCCGAGGATTACCAGATGTACAACTTTTTTTGTGTTTGATGTGTATAAACAGCGCCCTCGGTTGACTCCATCGAGAAAATGACAGATACATGTACAATCCTGTGAATGTTAACTGGCACTATTTCAATTTGACACATTCCGTAAGTATTGCCCACAATTGTCCACAGGCAACGGACACTGTACATGTACAAGAAAAACTGCACTTCTGTACAAAGCAAGTCTACGTGTAGTTTTTAGAATTTTTTTTTAATAAAGAGACTCTGGCCAACAACACACCAACAATCAATTGTATACTTCGCAGCCAGTCAATTTCATAAATGATGATCATCATTTCACAGGACTAAGGTAACAAAGTAGACAAAATGCTTTGTGACGATGCAAACTGCAAAGTGACCCCAACTCAACACCTGCATATGCATGTAGCTTCTCAACGGCTACGCATCAGAAAAAAAACACTGCGGTAGTTAACCTATCAGGATATGCATTGTAAAAAAAAATATGCGCTGGCTAAAATTGACCATCCCTTTCACAAACCCTCAACATCAAACAGCTCCAGCTTCTACCCTTTGTTGCCCCTCATCTGTCTTGGGATTAGAAGTTCAAGGAGTTCTGAGCTTTTGGTCAAGGCATCCTGAGTCATTTCTGGCCCGATTTCCTCTCCTGATAGCCACATGTATCCACAGGTCAACTGTTCCATGGGGTGTCCCGCAGCAGCAAGGTCCGATCACAACTAGACACTGGCGCAAGGTCTCCATTAGCAGTGCTAAGGGAACACACTACATGTACATGTACCTGTTCCAGCTTCTGTACAATTTGGTACTTTTACATTAAAACAAGCGATTCCCTAAGCCTCATGATTTGCAAATCTATTTACAGAACATCTGTTTATCTGCCCAGAGGTTGGAGAAAAATTTCAAGTACAGAAATACTGGAGGAAGCCCCACAGAATCAGGTGGCGACTGAACTATAATCCACGACTATGGCATCACATCAGATTACCTATGAATCCCGAAAGACCAGTCTGGCCACAGAGGTGCATACATGTACATGTATGGCAAGGAGTATACATGACAAGATAACTGGATTTCTAAGGCTGACGAATTCCCAGTGCTACTGCTAAATCTCAAGACTGGGGCCAAGGTAAAGCGTATCTCCAGGCCTGGGGATTGTTTGTTATGCCCAAGTCTGTGAGGTCTGCTTGAACCTATGGGGGGGGCGAGTAGGAGAAGGATGAGACAGGAAATCGCATTGTTCCTTCCCTTTCATATTGTTCAGGAATAAGCACTTTGCTTTTACCAGAATGAAATTGGAAAATCAGGGTCAACCTAAAAACCATGTAGCCCTCACATATTACACATTCTTCTCCCTCTCAGAAGTCATTTTTTTCCCACAATTTTTTCAAAGTAAACCCTTAAAATACTGGTACTGATCTTTCATGAGATGTGACCTTTCTTCTTTAGGGTTAGAGAGGACTGAGAGCTGGGGTAGGGGAGGATGAACTGAGTAGGGACAGGTGCCTGGTATAAACTGTGTGATGAGGGGGAAGGAACTTTACTGTACTGATAAACAATTGAAGCTCCTGACTACGGTTGAACCTTGATAATATGAGGTTGTTGGGACTTGGCAAATTACCTTGTTATAACAGGAATCCTGTATTATCAGGAATGAACAAAATGAAAAACAAAAGGATCGAGACCTCAAAATTTCCTTGTTATAAGCATAATCTGAAACGAGGTTCGACTGTATTATATGCACGAGAACCATGTTCATAGAACTGTTAAGCACAGAAATATGCAGAGCAAATAAAAAATGTATGCTTAGCAAAATGGTCACCAGCCCCCAAAAACAAACGAGGTACATGTACATATATTCGTTTCAATAATAGCTTATTTAGTTTGCATCCTTAGATTTCTACATGTAACAACAGAGCACTGTGAAACTGGGTCCACTTCTTGAAATGACTCAAGAAGTGGTCTGCTGCATTTTTTTTTCAAGTTACATGTAAGTTTAAAGTCTGTCACGAAGGGAATTGTCTGACTACCCCCTGACCTGCATAGGTAGTGTGAATTGAGTGTTGCTTTCCTGTCATTAAGTATCCTAATCAACAGTTTCTCTCTTCGAGGAGAAGATGGGATTGCCCAAATGCTCCCAGGGGAAGACGTCTCATTACGCATTGTAACTGCATCGTTAGCTGACTGGTCAGGAACCAGCAGCAACCCAAATCAAATCAGTGTCCTCCCCTCAGTGTTTCCGTTGGGAGCCTGGCCGGCCAATATCGGTTTTCGGCAAAACAAAATAGATCAGGAGGTTAACATGGGGGATGGGGAGACGCCGTTGCCCTGGAAACCATCTCACCATCTGGCTTCTGGCCGTGTTAAAATGGGAATGTGTTAACAGAAAAGGGGACCTAGGTTGATGACAACCCTCAAGAACAGGGTAAGAATAGGGGAACATTTAGCCTTGATCGATTCTGATCAATACTTGTCAATATTGGGGTGCCGCTGAGTGTGCACAGCGAGTGCTGTTGGCGCTAACAAGAGGCAATTACCAACAAAACGGCACAGCACGTACACGTACATGGAGGCAGTAATTGTTTTGCCTAAGGTTTGCCGATTCAGGTGGCAGTTAACCTCATTTCAATTTTTTTCTCTTTTCCTTTTTTCTTCCCCACTTCCTCTCCCAACTGAAGCAGTGTTGCTATAGCGATAGGAACTGAGATTGCAGTTAACCTTATTTCGGCGCATCCATCTCACACACCCCGTTTGTACTAGGCCATGTGTCCGGGAAGAGATGTTTTCAGCTGACAGATATGGGTCAGCGGTCACTCCATATTGTCCTAGCTGCCATCCTGGTCTGACCCTCTTCTTGATGCCCGGCTTTGTATCGAATCAGGGCAAATGGCCACCCTGGGAATTTGCTCATGCTGGCTCGGTTTGGTTATCCCCAAATCTGAACAGTATTTTCTCACCAAATACCCCCATGTATTGGCATCTGCTGCCGAGCCAGCATAGTCCAACCTGATATGTCATTTCTTCGCCACAAAAAAACAAGGCAATATCAACACAAATTTAGGGCAAGTTCCGCTTAGCCAATGCAACTGATTCCACAACCTCAAATTATAAGATACAATTTGAACTTTCTGAGTGCAAATTGGACGCTTCTCAGCAGAGTGTACATGTACTGTTGCACTGTTCAAATAACAGACGTACATCTGAAGAAAAGTGGACGAAATATTGCCCAGGTGTCTGAACCTTTCCTTGCTTGCCGCAAGCTCAGATGCACTTTTTCATGCCCCTCTCACCCCTGACAGACATGCACAATTTTATTCACAACACACTCTCCAATTTCCGAGAGTGATTAAGTCGTGTAAAATTACCTGCCAAACAAATAGTTTGAAATCGATTTCAGTGACACTTCCATGTCAAGTTACACAGGTCAGGCGTAACAGGGAAACAAAACTGTCGTGCTTCTGGATCCTGAATTTATAGAACATTTCTTCTGGTTCAAATTATTTATATAACAGGCAAAACAAGACTGTTACAGATGACTGCTTCAAACTAATGGCATTAAAATCGTACAGTACATGTACATACATTGTGTATATGTACATGTATGTGTACATGAAGATATATCAATCAAATACCAAACTTTTTTCAAAATCAAAGGCAAGTAACATGTAGGTGTATCAACAAGCTGTTCGCACAATGAATTTATGTGCAAGTACCGTGCTTCAACATTTAGAACTACTTTATTAAATGTGCATAATTTAAGCTGAGGCATTTTGGGTCACGTGCAGAACACCGATCTCGTAACTGCCATGCTCCACTCACGAAAAAGCCTTTGTTCCCCGGCGTAATCCGAGCCCAATTAATATCGGAGCAGGATTTTGGGGATCTAATATTGCCGAGGTGTTTGGTGGGGCCTGGGTATTACTCATGATTCGCCTCTAGAGGAAAGCCACAAGTGGGAATAGAATATTGGCCCGAGGCCCAACGACCTGACGATGACAGAAAAACTGTCTAATTGGGGCCGTGTGGGGCACGGCAGGGGTACGGGGGATACCCTCTTGAAACAAAGACGCAGGGTTGATGGAGGCAGAGGAGGGCAGTTGCAATCAAGAAATCATCTTGGTGTTTTTTGGAGGGGTATGAAAACTGAAAATGGCGAGATGGGATAAATAGAAAGTGATGTCCTTCTGTAGAATTTAAATGTACATGTACAGTTTGCTTACAACAGAAAACACTGATTGTGGATATGCATATGTAAGTAAGATCTACATGAACACATGAATGTGGAGAATTAATGTGTCTTCTTTAAAAAGGCGTGGTCTCGAGAAGGTTCTAGTCTTGTTTCATGCTGAAGTTTTCTTTCCACGTTCTTTTTTGTCTCTATACAACTTCTTTGAAGATAAATTTGAAAACATACTGTGCAGTACCACAGTGAAGTTATTTTGGCAAACAATTATGATCAACTTCTCTCATTATTTATAGTTATTTTTTTCTCAACCTATAATTTGAAAGAAAAAGCTTGTTTATTAAGGTCCAAAACCTTACATAACATGTTTTCCAGTTCTCGTACAGAAATTATGTATTACAGAATTTGTGGTTACAAAATGGTACAAATTACACGTTCTGTTTTCTCCCTTTTAAAAATGTATGGCCACGTAATGTTCCGAGTCTCTGGAGAATATTAGCATATAAATGTATTGCAACTTTCTCTAACCTGAAGTGTTTGCATTGCTCATATCTATCTGCTGAGCAGATGACACCTCCCAAAAAAAAAAATTCATATTCCACTTGTGTGAAATCAGCCCTCTTGTGCCATTTGTCCAGGGACAAGAACTTCTAATGCAGGTACGGATTTGGTTTCATAATCTCGCCAGTCCAACAAGCCGGGCGTAGGGCCCGGGCCCAGCCCAGTCTGAGCCGTGATTTTGGATACTGCCGCGGCAAAATCTACAGCGCTCTGTGTCGCAAACAGATTTGGCCCCCGGCCACGGGGGCCAGATTCTGTTGCGTTTCCGTCTAAGACGACGTTTATTACTAAATGATGACTGCCTCTGGCCATTGTGCTTTTGTGGCTAAAGTTACGGAGTACATTTTCAAATATTATCAGCACTGGGATGAGAATATTCCAAGCAGGTTTGGCAGGCTTCTATTTCTCTTTTCATTTAGCTTTTTTTTCCTGACTGAATATTTACACCTTGCAAGGAAAGATAGTTGGAAGTGCCAGATTTACTACATAATTATGAAAATAATCTTCAAAGGTGATAAGAACGTCTAGAACCAAATAAATCAAAATCTATGCTGTCTGGAATTCAAAATGTTGCAAAAATATAAATTGCATGTACATGTACATGAAGAAAAAAAAAAGGAAATCTGATGAATTTTCATGAAAATCTGGTAAGAAAACAAAACGCATCCCTGCAAACTGTTTACATCTGCCATTCCAAATGAAAAGAAAACACCGGTCTAGGCATGAAGAAAAATACCCCAGTGATACGAAAACTCAAAAACCGGGAAGAAATCTGCAACCATACCCACAAAAAGTCCTTAAGCAGTAGCTCTAAATAAAAAAAAGAGCAATGCAGAAGGCGTATATGAAGTTAAACCGAGGTAACGGCCACCTGATACAGTTACCTGAAAGACAATCCAGACAGTTGCAGCGATGCGCAGACAAGGCGGGTGGACCGACCGGGGGGGGGGGGAGGCTGCGCTGACAACATTTCAAAATTGCACCTTGCAGTGATCGTGCCGTGTTGCTACACAAAAACGGTCAAGTACCCATTTCGCTGAGACACGTTTTCACATGGGGGGGAGAGTAGGGAGCAGACGACTGTGGCTATACATAATGAGGGACCATACCAAACACATGATAGGGAAAGAGCTCCTGGGTGAATCTGGCGCAGTGTACTACAGTGAATTGCCCAGGGTGTGGAGACAGTGATTCTCAAACTAGTCTTTGAGCTCAATTGATTTTGATAGACGAGACAAGGCTACATCTACTAACGTTCATGATTTTTTTCCGTCCTCCTTTTATTCTTTTTACTGCTTTGCCATCTTTCGCACATTAAGTTGTGAGCAGCAGTGTGTCTGTGGCATAACTCCTATGCGTAGAATTGGTGCTCAACTCTTCGGGTGATAACGTGAGGTTTTACAAACACTTTGTCCAATGCATCAGATGCTTCAGGAAAAGACTTAAACCACGCTCTGTGTTGTCTCAGATATTACATGTATGGTTTTTGTACGCCTAGATATTAATCCTACATACATGTATGAAAGTACTGCACTCCATGGACATGTGGTAAGCTTGGTAGCTAGTATTGACTGTGAATGAGTCCCGCAAAATGAGTCTTAAGGCCATTCGGTAAGTTTGAATTTGTATTAGAAAGAGGAAACTGAGCTCTCTGTTTTGATGAAGCACTTAGTTGGAAACCCTGATGAAAATGGTCATGATATATACAGGTACATGTACATGCACATGTCCTGTATGTACATGTAGGAGAAAAGTGTTGCTGATTCCTATTGATTCTGCTGGGGCAGATTCTTTGGCAGGCCTTTTATTCAAAAGTATCTCCGGGGGGCTTGCGATTCACTATCCCGGGTTTGGTTTCACACACGCACACACTTGAAAAAAGATTGACTCAGAATTGTGCGTGTCTGAGTCCACTAATCAAGCTTAGCTTTTTGGGGTCGATGCTTGGGGGTGCAAGCAATTGTCATTTGTACACACAAAGCTCAAAAGACTCATATAAACTTCCACAACCAATTTCCTGACAGCTGCACAAATCTTGGAAAGACCTTCCACCAATCATTGGTGTTAGGGAAAAAAAGAGAAGAGAAAAGAAACAGGCGAACAATGGCATTCACATCCTGTCCGTCGCGTGAGTAGTCCACTTTTGCCTAAGACCAATCGCTCATCACCCGAACACACCCTCCACGTACGGGCTTTGTCCTGCACTTGGCTCAAGAGAGATTTGCCGTCTTTTCTTGTCCATCATCCCTCCCCTATTGTTCACTGCGACACACGCTTCCTTAATCACACAAAACGTGATCCGTGATTCCTCATTCCTTGTGATTCCCCTCTCCTGAAAGAGTCCGCGACCAGACCGACCGACTGACGATGAGAAGAGGAAAAAAAAGGATCCCGTCATCTACACCCAAATGCCGTTGTTAATCATACATGCACATGTGCTTGGTCCAACCACCTGCCTGGACTTGTAATCTTCCCCTCTCCATTAGCTCTGAGTAGCTTCCTCCAAAAAAAGAAAAGGGGGGGGGGGAAAACCAGCCCCGTGATTCATTCAGTAAACCATCCAGTTTTATGAGTACGGCATACATTTAGCGTATTACTCGCCTGGCCCCATTCGTGTACACATGCATAGGGGGCACTTAGAGAACTTGCCCCGTCCTGCGCATTTCACTCAAGAGTTTCGCAGCAGAGAGGCCCAATATGATTTCAGTATCGAGTTTCCGCGCACCGGCACTTAAGCTATTGTTTCGCAATTTGAGGTCGGCTGGTCTACAGCATAGACTTTCTCGTCAAGATATTTCCTGAACGATTGAACATGTGCACTTGAAAAGGGCGGTCTTGGAAATGCATTTTTCATTGGATGACTTACATGTACATGTACAACGTTCTGTTTGTTTACTGGAGACTAAAATGAGAAAATGAAAATGCTGTCAATAGAAATCTCCAAAGAGAAAAAAATGTTGTGTATGAGAACTAATTCTCAGAAGGCCCGTGGTAAAATGGGAATAAAGCTTGTTAGACTGCAAATAGTTAAAACAAGGTTTAAGATGGTAAGTCAGAAAAAAATTTAATTTAGGCAAAATGAAAATTAAACTACAAAATATCCAAATTCCAGCAGATGTTTGTGCACAAATCAATACCAGATTAAGGTTTTCTCCCAAGAATGACATCATACATGTACGTGTAGTTTTGCTCGTCAATATGGCAGTTCTCTGTTACACAACCAAAGAAACATTCAAATACCTTTTTAAATGGCAAAAACAAAAAATGAAAAATAAGGTTAACTGAGGCATAATGGTGCATCTTCAAGGGCTCTAATACAATCCCACCATTGCATGGACCCGTCAAGGTACATGTACATGTACACAAACAGCCACCTGCTAGTCTGTACGTCTGTAAGAGGGGCACGGCTCTTTTCAGCCATTGAGAAAAAGGGAATGCACATGTACTGTGCTGTTGACGACATGGTTGTTTGCCAGGGTACCGTAGCGTGCAAAGTTTGTATGGCTCCGGATCAGAAAACTTCTACCTTAACGCTCTTACCCTGTTGCTCATTTTGGCTGCAAAGCACGTCACCAAACACCTGAGGGAGTATCAGATTTAGGGATAAGCAGAAATTAATGTTTAACTTGCGAAATGGAAAAAAAAAAAAACAAAAACGGAAGCATCAGATGAAAGATAAATATTGACCTGATGAGCTTTCCAAAAGTTAGAATGAGACAACTGCTGATATCAGAAGTAATGTGTACACTTGTTGAGAGCAGATTTCCCTTAACCTTTATTTCCTGGCAAAATTCCGACTAGGGGCTCTCGAGTTTTTGGGGGCGGGCATTATGCATGTACGACAGACAGAGTCATTGGTATGAGCGGGAGCCAGTGCGTTGGCGCTTGGGTTAGTCATCAGGGCCCTCATCACTCACTGGAAACTTAATCCAGGAAACATCATCCGCGGGCATTAACATCCTCCAAGATTGGGCCAAATCGCTCAACACTACCCAGAAATCCACCCAATCTCCTCATCTTCAATCTAATAAAGCGCACTCACAGTAGTTCTTCGCTCGTTTTTTTTTTTAAATCCTTCCTCCGCATCTGGTCTGCAGTTTGCTTTTCCCCCTTCCTTTTTTCCTTTGAACCTCGGTCCTAGTTTGGGTTTCTCCAAAGCAAACTCAGCAGCTTGGATTGACGTACCTCTTAACAAAAGCTCCACTCTTCCCCTCCGTGCCGCTTGAGCAAACAGGTTGCCAAACACTGTTAGTATTACACGCTGTCCACCCCTGGAAGAAAGTTTGCACAAGCTACCGGGGGTTTTTCCTCTTGCTTCTAAAAACAGAACCGTGCCCCTCATTGGAAAAAAAAAAGCCAGCACCGACACGCAAGGCAATGAGAGATTGTATCGGCCAGCCATGTGCATGAGGAGACTACGGGATTTCTGATTTGTCTCTGGTTGTGTGGTTTTTCACAGGCTTCTGCTCTGGAACTCAATTAATTGATAATGACATTATTTGGACAGGTGCTTTCCTTTCACTACGTGCAACACCAGGGCTCTCCAAATTCAAGTTTAATCACTTCCCCTTACGGAACGATGAAGGGGGGAAAGTGAACAGCATGATATCAACACAAGCAGTTGGCAAATATTTACTTGAAAGACCTCGTTGTAAAAAAAAAATCCAAAGAACCTCATCAAATGCATTTGAAAATAGGCACTTTCATAATTATGAGCTTCATTCACCAGCTCACAGGTATTACATGTACATGTAGGTCAAGTGTTGCTGGCCAAAACAAAGCACAACCCCCATAACTGACAAGTACCGCTACAATGCACTTCATACTACCTGTATATGTACATGTAGCTTCCACTGAAAAATTAACCTTTGCAGAAAACATGTTCTCAAGTGTTCATAATACATACGTGGACTGTACACCGCAATGTGCTGAAGAACACAACACCGACATTTCAAAAACTTACTGCATCTACATATGTTATGTGCACATACCGTTGTAAATTCTTTTCACTGAACACTCCACAACATAAATGTATGATGACAATGCAGAAAGCAACAAATCCGTCAGAATCAACAGATACTGATCCCTGTGTCTTCTTTTTCCTTTCTGCATGAAAGGACCAAATAAGTGAAATGGTGACAGAGGATGAAGTCGGCTGTTTCATTTTTCTCGACTGAGAAGTCAATACTGCCCTTTTCTCGCTGGGCGCTAAAATCCCAGAAAATATTAAATCCCAACACAGCTGTCAGCACGGGCAAGGCCAGATGGATTACAGGACTGGACCTGTAACAATACAGAGTTCCCCCCCCCTTTTTTTTCCTATTGTGGAGGAGACTCTGTGATGCCATGCGGCTGCCTGACAACACCTGACAATACCCTCCCCATCTGCTGGGGACTCCTGTTTATCCACAAATCTGACTATTGGCTGCTAAAAGATCCACTTGCGATGACAGCAGAGGGTGGGGGGGGAGAAAGGGATGGTGGGTGTTTGATCTCTGAGGCCTAGCGAAGATCATCGTCACCTCCCGGGAGAGGAAATGGGTTTAATTTGGGGAACAAAGAGGGCAGGGGAGATGGGTTAATGGGGGAGACAAAGGAATGGGGAAGGGGAAAGAGATGAGAGACAGACTGTGATAAAAGAGGATCGGGGGGGGGAGCTGGTACAGGGAGACAAAGGATTAGGTGATTAACATGTAAGGAAGATGACGACTGAAGGTGACAGATGGGAAAGGAGGGAAAGATGACTGATGTAATCGTAGTTGTCAATTCATTTATGAGAGTCAGTATTTAATTTTTGGAGAAATGGTTTGGGCCAAGGTACATTCTTTGTGTACCGACCACATACAGCACAGTGCCGGTACATAAATTTTGTTTGGATAGGAGCATCGATAGCATGCATTTACAAATCATATGGGGAACGCGTACCCAATTAACTATGGGTAATACCCCCCGTAAAAGAGCCTAACCCCTAACAGTCAAATAAAAAGTTAAATGTAAAAATGGTTTCAAATTGCCACAACCAAAATGCTTACCAACAGCCGGTGGTCACAGTCTTAAGAGTTAAGACTTTACGGGTTAGTTAAGACTTTATGGGTTATTACTGGTGCTGGGTCCAACAAGTCAGAAAAAGTTCCTGACATCAACCATCGGGTACTCTAGCATCTAGTTCCACTAAACTGCCCTACTGGAAAGTGTCCTCAGCCGGTCAGTCTCTGTGCAGTTTTGTTCTGTGTCGTGTCGATATACGGGACACTAGACCCAAAGTTGAGTTTACATGTATGTGGCTGGGCTGTAGGGATCTGAGTGCATCAATAACACTGTTGCACTTTGATGATGGGGTAAAACATTAGTACACGTGTGAAGTTGATGGGATAGTCTCAAGCAAAGCTTCCCCCATCCCGACGAGCATAATTTGCATACTTGACCAAGTTCGGCATCCCCCCTACCACAACAGTAGTCACCATTAACCTAAATGTACTTCCTTCAGCCTGCATGGTATCTCCTGATGCTTGAATTTCACCGATGACGATTATTAGCAACCCCTGAACTAGTTCATGACGGGTGCGCGGGGTTTTCCTGAAGCTATCACGTTCGCGGCGCGGCGCAAACACGACAGTTACCACACCGCACCTCCCAGCCCGGGGACCACTCAACCAATTCGCACATCAATGCTAACCAGTTTTTCCCCCCACACCCAATAAAAGAAGGTTGAGTTACTAATGAAAATTTCCTGCCAGATTTGTGGCCCCAGATCGATGAGCCAGCAAAGGCGTGCTCTCTAGTGCAGACAGTCCTGAATTGCGATCTAAACTGTGACAGGTAATCAATACGAACGTGAAACCTGCAAGAATCGCACTTACTTGTACACTGTTAAAATTCTGAACCACATTATTACTGTTTTTTTTTTTTTTTTCTAAAGTTAAATAAATATCCGGGTGGGAACTACAACCGTCTTGCAGCTTGTAGCTTGTAAATTTATAACCTTCTGCTCCCTGCAGGTGATTTCTTGATGGATATTGTAATAAGCAACAGAGTGCATAATTTTTCCATAAACTGGACATCACCTGTTCCTAAAGCGAATCTCAGAAATGGAGGAAGGGGATTTATTCACAATAAATCTAAGAAGTCAATGTGTCGGGTGGATTGCTTAGGAAAAGAGGTACCGGGAAAGTTGATTTTGAAAAGGAACTGCATATCTTCTAACAGAACAGAGTCATTCACGATATGAATCAACAAATTGTGTATTTTACAATGCACTGTAGTTACTGTTTGTGAACACAACAAAAACTAGCATTTGCTGATTAAAACAATAAATAAATAAAGTAAATTGAAATTTCAGGCAGTAGGTCCGATCTGGGTTTAATGAAGGTGACCCTATATTTTCAATAGCCGCCCCTGGGTATAATTCACTCTTTGAACCCTCCCAGGGGAAGGGGACAGACCCCTAATCACATCCCAGGGGGCATATCTATCTTCCTCTGCTGATGGTTTAGTCATCTTTGTTGGAGAACAAGCTAATCTGGATGGAGAAGGATGGGAGTTATAGCAACTAATGACCCCACACAATGATGTGTCATAATAGTTATTGAATTATATCGGCTCTGGCAATCACAAAGGGCATTCCCAATGGGAGAAGTGGGGAGGGCTTTGTCAGGGAGGTGTGTTCGGCACTGACATAGTTAGATAAGGAAAACCAGTGACATACAGTAGTTAGATAAGGCCAGAATGACTGAGACCAAACTCTACATATTGTATGCATTGAACCAACCAGACTTGATCCTGAAACCCTTCGTGTGTGGTACATCTTTGTAAACCCAACTCGATCATGCTTCAATAGAGGTTACACGCTGCTGGCATCTCCATGGTGTCTAGGAGGCCGGTCTTGCTATTTTAATTTAGTTACACAACGAATGCACTAAAGGTTTCCTCAAGCCTATGTAAGTGATACAAAACTCTTGCCTTCTAACACGTTAGTGCATGGCCTCGATTTGATTTCTTTGGCATTCATGGAGTCCAGTCAATATTAATGACACCTAGTATCATGGGGGGATTTCAACGATTCAATTTTGAGACACAACGATTATATGGCAATAGTGCTAGTGAGCTGCACTGCTAAGCAAAAGGTCGTGGGTTCAAGTTCCACCCGAGTAAGCTGCTGAATTTTTTCACAAGCTCCCAGACAAGCACTGAGTATACAGTCTCTATAAACATACGTCGGGTAATGGCAAAAACCCATCATTACAATAAACATCTCCCCGACACAAAGTACATCTTGAAAGTACATGGTATTGGTTTTATACTGCAAAGACTCAGTTCTCACACTGACCGTAAAATGTCCTCACAGACAAATCTAGCCTCAGAGTATTTATCAGATAGCATTCTGACTTTCAAAAAGATACATCCTTCTGAAAAAGAGCACAACAGATACGGTAAACTCTTGATAACTCAAACTCAGCTAACTCAAACTCAGCTTTTCACTCTTCATTCCTGCCCAAAAAAATAGGTTTTCATGTACAAAACTACGGTACCACTGTACTGTATCTCAAAAATGTCCATGCCAATGCACCTGCTTAACTTGAAGTTTTTTATGGACTGATTCAAAAAGACCGCCGCCAAATTACTGACAATGAGTGGAAAGAGAACGGGGAGACTTTAATTACGAGTCACTTCTGCTAACTGCATGAGGACATGAGCATGCTTGCTGCCAGTGCCGCTGTAATCGACTCGTTGTGACCACCACCTCAACAAATCCTTGCTCTCAAGCAGGCCAGACTGCCACAACGGTCCAAATGTACACTGCATGCACATGGTCCAATCGTTGATTCTTTATGGTGGTTACGTGACTGCACTGGAGTAAGCTTCGTGCATGCCGCGGCTAAAACCTGGCTGCCACCGCCTGCCCAACTGCAGCACTCACGCGCCACTCACATGACATGCGCAATGCTGGAAATGCTGTTTTGCGTCCCCAAATTTCACTCAAATTTTTTTAACAAGGAAAGGTAAAGGAATGAAACGACAAACAAATATTTTTTAATTCATTTTTTTACACTGTAACATATTGAAATGCAAAATGGTGCATCGCCAAGCGATTAAAAAGGAAGGATCATGTGGCCAAACAGGAAAACCCCGGGCCGACCCCGGCCCAGCATAGGGCTGTGCGCTTCACGTCACGGTGCATGCCGAACAGAAGAAATGCCACAAAAGAAGTACACAGCTTTGGTGGTTGGGTGGTTTCATCAGTAGAATAGAAACATTGAAGTAAGAAAAACATGAAATCTCAGCAAAGAAATGATATCAGAAACAAAATTTATTCTTGAATATGAGGAAATAACCACTTATAACGTCTCCAGTAGCCACCGCGGGGGCAAGTAGGGTTACTTGGGCACTGTGCGTGTATGTGTGGGCAAGACTGGGAACTTTTGTTACCTCAAAATCTAGATTTTATCCATTCCCCCGAGGTTTGAGTTATTGAGAGTTTACTGTACATGTACACTATGTACATCTAACTGGTAATCATGCATGTACTGGTAACACAGATAAACAAAGACTTACTGTACATCTTTGATGTTAAATATGATATCATAATGACTATTTTTTTCCAAGAAGGAACGGAATGCTCCAAGGTTATTTTTGAATGTGTATTTCACTTTGTCTTTAAACTCGCTCAGAACTCGGACACTTTATAGATAACAGATTGGGAGAAAGACATGAGCTAACTTCTCTCCTCAATCAAAAATTGACATCAGAAGGACACCGTGTTATGCAAACTATGTTGCAAACAGAAAAAAAAATGAGTGCAGAGGAACTGACAGTTAGTTATATCCTGAAGTGATGACAGATGGGCGGTTCTGTTTTTTTCAGCACATCACCGAGCTTTTATTTGTCACTGCAAATTCTGGCACGGCCCTGACTCAGTGTCATTGTGATCACAGGATGAAGAATTTAACGAATATTTAAGGAATCCCATGAGAATAACAAAGCTTATCCATCTGCTGAATTTCTCAAGCAGAAAACTGTGGATTCATACAAAAGTGTGTCTTAGAAATCTTCACGGCCCGAACCTTTTTTTTTTTTGGTTAACGTGTACGGACACCAGACTCATAGAAAAAGGACAGAGCCACAGGCTGTGAGTATACAGGCATACAGGTACAGTATAAAAGCACCTGACCAACCAAGCACTCCCTTTGTCATTCAAGTGCACGGACGGTCAACACATCCAGCTGAATTATTGTGATTTATTCACTGACCGCGGCACAGGTTAATGTCTGCATTTTACAAGTGAGATTCACTGAATTAAAATTTCCAATTAAAGCATATCAGGACAAAGAAAGCCTGTTTCCCACTGTCCTTCTCTGTTCAGATATTGCAAGGCAAAATGTAGGCAACAGCTTTTTGCAAAATTGTAAACAATTTTGTAGAAATGGAATACATAAAGACAAACCAACAATTTTACTGAATCACACAAATCTTTCCCATTTGCAGTTGTAGGTTTATGTAGGAAAATGGCTTTTATTAAGTAATTGCTTCTTTTTTGGGTGCTAAATTTTTTGCAAAGCAGCAGTTGACAAAATGCAGAATATTTCTCCTTTCATGCTGTATTTATGCATAACCAAACGATGAGGAACACTATGAGCAGACTGGTAGTGAAGTCTAACTTGGGCCTTGTACAGAAACAAACTTTTCACAGATAGCCCAGCTTTTTGCCATATTTACGAAATGACTGAGTTCTGATGGTATTTTGTGGCATCGATCAGCTTCATCGAGGCCTGTCTGACAAAAAAATGGAACACGAAGGCCACTAGGTATTACACACAGGGCAGTTGTACATGTCCACGCATGTACATGTACAATGTACCAGCACATATGTAAACTGTGCAGTAATTGGAACGAATTACATGGAAAAGATTATCATTTGTTTGATGGTACTGTTATAAATGTAGGTCAATTATAAATTCAGGAGTCTAAATGAACTTCAATCTCTTGGTGGCCCGCAGGGCCAGTGGGAAGTGAAATGCACTGGCCCTCTTGAAAATCTGGTGGCTAGGGTCGAGTACATGTAATGAAATTGATAAGGCCCACCACACATGCCCATTTGTGTCAGTCAAACTTCTCTACCGAACAGCTGATTGGCTGGATTTAAATGAGATTTAAATTTTTATGACACCAAAAAAAAATCTGCTTCTGGTTATGCGACTGATCCTGAATTTTTGGCCCAACCATAAAATTTATAGCGGTAAGTTCGAACACATTTAGAAATTAAAAATAAAAGGATAAAAAATCCTGTCTTTCCTGTCTTCACAAAACACCTTTGAAACAATCTTTTCTGATCTAAACACTTTTATTTTTTGTTTGCCTGTTTACATTTGCAACATTTGGGAAGAACGTTCTGTTATTTTCACGAATTCCCTTCGCATTTCGCTATCGCAGTGGTGAAAACACGCACACAATACTGCTTGATGCATATTGGCAGAAGCAAGGCTTCACTGGTTCCTGCTGCGCCACGCCACTGCCAAAAGGCGTGATGGTAACGCAGCAACCAGTAATATTGCTTGATGCATAGAAGCAAGGCTTCACTGGTTCCTGATGCGTCGCGCCACTGCCAAAAGGTGTGACAGTAACACAGCAACTACTCCATGCAACCAGTCCCAGTCAAAACAGCATTGGACAATTCACCGTACGCACATGCAACTCTACAGCTGCACATTGAAAAAAAATGGTGTCGCTGGAAGATTTTTACAAGTTAATTTCCAGAACTTGATTTGTTGCCTATAATATATTTTTTGTGTTCACAAATTAAATTTAATTCAAGGCCAATGCGGACTGAACCTGAAAAAGTTTCATTGGTGTCCATCGGAGATAACGTTAAACTGGCATTGGTAGAAAATGATATCAGCCAACATATCAGTACTCAGGTTGTTCGCACATGTATGAGCTGTATGCACGACTGCGCAATGAACAGAATGTCGCGCCATGCACTACGTGTGTATGTGGCACAAGAGCCCGGTGCATTATAGCAGCAATCACGGCCGCGTGGACTGTGGAATGACCGAAATACCATGAACTGCTGTGCCAGTGGATTGAAACACGAGTCGTAAAACGTGATGAAAGTTTTCAAAATGTGGCAACGTTCCTCAAATGACCAATGTCCCGCCGGGCCATCGGGGGAGGGGGGGAATGCAGTGGCCCGATGAATGTTTCGCTGGCCCTGAGCCAGCAAACCACCATTAATTTTGACCCTGTAAATTTGAAAGCTCATAAAACCTAGACGACCGGCAAAAAAACCAAAAAAACCAAGAGGATTGTTTTATAATTCGGTTCCAAGCAGAGGCTGCCACTGCTGCCAAATGGTAAGCATTCACTTTTTTGGGCTATGCGCCTCAAACTGGCATTTTCAATACGGACACATGTATCGCTCACTTCACTCATTCCAAGGGCAAGATTTCTTTTCATCTATTTTCCGTTTTTAAAGTATTTATTTCGAGATTTCGTCACCTGTATTTGCGACGATCCAGAGAAGCATGATTTTATGAACAGACATGGCTGGTGAATGCACACAATGGCTACTTAGTGTGGCAGCACCCTCAGCAAACTGTAAAAGAAAGTGTCACAGGCTGAGAAAAAGTATTCAACACCTAATCAAAACGCAGGAATTACAATGCGCATGATCAACAGCATTACCATATACAAGGCATATGAACATATTTCAACTTGGGCAAAGTTTTGCTACAAATCTTTCGAGACGTCAAATTCGCTTCGTTTTCGCATTCGCCTGAAGCATGAACCCACTTTTGGCACATTCTGACATTATCCATTCATGCAAAAATCAATGGAAACACTATGGTCCTCAGAATAGAAATCTATTTACATTCATCATTTGATGGAGAGACTTGGAACTATGTTTTTGTACGCAAAAACGATCCATGTGCACAACGTGTGCACCGCAACCCATTTCGATTCCTACTACTGGCCATGCAGCAGTTGGCCCAATAATGTGCGTATCGGGGGTAAAAAATCCGTATCGACAATGATCAGGAAAAGAATTACGCGTAGCAGAAGTTTGTGTCCGTAGGGAGAATCCTACGAGCAATTTCAGTGAATGGAATACAACAAAAAGGAAAGAAGTTGTTCTGAAGGATACAAATAAATATGGGCTTGTAAAAACTCAACAAGCAAGTCCAATCTGCAGTTAGCATGCCAAGTGGGCAACCCAGGGGAAAAAAGTAACTGCAGGGCCTGTATTACCGGTTATTCTGTGCAATCCCTCAACCTGGTACTGTACATGTACAGCTGCACTGGTATGTTACACGTATTTTCAAAGATAAACCTAAAAATACTCCATCCTTTGAATCCAAAATGTGAATCAAACACATCCAGCACATGCGCTCAGATAAAAAAAATGATCTATTTGTGAGCAGTTAGAACATTTTTCTACATTCCTTCCCGGAAAAAACTAAAGAAATAGGCAGATAGTGTTTGGTATAAATCTGAAATATACATGTAACTACTGTATTAATTTGGGGGCTGGCAATGAAAAAAGTACATCGCACATGTAGCTTCCAAGATATGGATTTTTATAACTTGGGTTGTAATACAAAATTTGCCAACTGGAACCATGGTTAGCATCAAATCAAAAGAACTCAACATTTTACTCCAAACAATTAATGGTTTTTAGACACAAGTGTACCACTTACTGGCCAGTTTCACGTCAAATTCTTAGTGCATAAACAAAACTGTACAGCAAACATCAAGCAAGGCCACAGAAGCTGGCCTCAACAATATTGACTAAACCTATCAAAATACCAGCAAAACACCTTTGGATGTGAAAAAAAAATATGCATGTCACTCATACATGTGTCTAATTCACGGACCTACAGTACATGTACGTGTAAATGAAACACAGAAAACTCCTGAAGGAATCAATCACACCAAGGACTTCAAGTGAACCTATTCTGACATGGTGAACGGTGCGCAACCCTCCACCCAGAAGGGCTCCCTCACTGGGGACAAACAGAAAGGCTGGAGTGATGCTCAAACACTGTTGGACCTGTATTACTAGCATCTGCGTAAAGACATGAGAGATATGTGGAAAGAGTGGAATGTACTCTGTAGCAGGCGCGCAGAAAGAGCTTGCTCACACAGCATGTCCCTCTAAGGGTTGCTGTTATCACTTCATTCACAAAGCTCCCTCTCTTGTCCAAGAAGGGGACCCATATACATGTAGAGGCATTCATGTGTCTGAATATAAGTACACATGAACAATCAACGCAGTAAATCTTTAAAAAAATGTAAGCTTGCTTCATGCAAATTTATGCGAAGCAAACTCATTATTTCAGAGATAGTCATTTCAACCACAGAATGCATGAACAACCTAAGTCAACGACATACGAGGCCTATATCACAATCCTGATGTACTTACTCAAAAACTTGTCCAAATCAATGTTCAGCCCCAACAGACACAGAAAAGCAACTGTGCAAACAACGATGTCAAATCTGACAGAAAAAGAGTGGTTTCAACATTAAACCCGCTGAGCTACTGAATAACTGACAGCTTCTGCTAGCAGCTGGTGGGCTCCACACAGTACATGTCCCCTTGTACTGCAGCCAGGCTTCTCAAGACGGTCAACAGAGGGCGATATTTGACAGACAGGGACTGCTCTGTTTTGGCAAAGGGGTGTTTACTAAATATCGGCCTACACTGCAGCTGTGGCTTCCTTCATGGTGAGAATTATTAATGGGAAGGATTTGATTAGTGCTACAAGTAGATGCCAAGGTTCAGTTGGGTTCGGTTCAGACACAATTCAGAAATCTTTTGTCGAACTTCGGTTCGGGTTCAGACATGTACGCACATGTTCGTATATGTACAATGCACATTGAGACATCGAACGTGCCGAATATACTATGTTACATATACTTCCGTGTACAAAATATGTTAATACAAGCAATGATTATCCTCTCCGTCCCCATTCACAAGCAACTTCGATGTGAACATCCATTGTTTTCGAAGCTGTTTCTCCAAACTTTTGTTTAGGAGTAAAATTTCCACAGGAATTTACCATCAGGAGTGCGACAGTTTCCAATTGTGTTTCACGGACCAAAAGCAGTTGTGTTGGGACCATGCTTGAATCAACAAAACGATCGTAGGATGTGTGAAAACAGAGAAAAACAGCATGCTCAAATGGGAGTTTCCTCCTTTACAGGATACAAGATCAAATTAGATTTTGAGCAAATTGTGTCAAACTGGATATTTTTCACGAAACAGATACAACCAACCTATGGCTTTTCACGTATTCGAAGAAGAACCGTGGTAACAAGTCAGCATTCTTTGCCCAGGATGGCACCCAAGTGGCCAAAGGGGCGATTTTCCATCAGTCTGCAACACAAGATTTGGCACATTAAACAATGTCACGTGCAGTAGGAAAATGGAACTACTGTTAAATGCATCCACGGCATTAAAAGCCAATGACTAGAGATGACAAGATGCTTTGAAAAACTGCGTTGAGGAGGGCAAATCATAGACTTGATCCTACCGATGAGAATCACCGTAGCCAGTCTGATCCAGATGACCAGTTCAAACTAATTCCTCAGTTTTTTTCCTGAAAAAAAAACTTAGTCCCCCCAAAGATCTGGATTCAATGCAATCCTCAAATTTAATATTTGAAAAAGAAAGTTGACTTGCATGCGGATGCTGTCTTCCCAACAACCAGTTTGCCATATGTCTGCTTCAATCATGTCTGTGTTAGTCTACCATTATTACTTCAGGACATGTGGTGACGGTGGTGTACTCTCTTTGTGGGTTGGTTTACTGTCAGTTTTCACACAACTGACAGGACTGAGAGGGAAAGAATGCATTTCATATGACATGTATGACCAACAAATTTCGTTTTGTGAAGCTACAATGCAGAAAGATGGAGATGTCGCATTAACCCTAACCCCCTAGG
>NW_019091360.1:3438933-3492858 GCF_001949145.1 Acanthaster planci
AGCAAGCCAGACACTGCACACAGTGACCCGTATGTGTCCCAACTCACACAGAATCCAACACCATCTCCCTGGGCCTTTCATCCCAAGTCTCACAAAATTCAACAACAGGTTCCTCAGGTACGGTACCAAGCCTGCCAAAACCTCCCAAAACCTGCTGTTGGAGTATGGCAGGTTTTGGGCAGTTAGGGTTAACATTTGGTGTACAGCAGCTTTTTGGAAGGGATCCAGCAAAATCACACTTCTGAATGAACATCACACCAGCTGATCAAACTCAATCCTCTCTCATTCTAAACCAGTGGAAAACTTGCAAAGATACATGTAACTACAGATCCGTTTAGCCAACATAAAAGAGAATGGCACGTAGAATGATAGACTCTCCCTGAGTAAATGGGGTCATAATGGGGAAAGAATTAGAGCAAACAACAGGTCAAGATGTTACCGATCCTCAATCAAGCTTAATGTGGCGGGACCCAAACCGGATGGCAGCTGTTTATGGGAGAGCATGAGTTCGCCAGTACCAGCGACTTGTTAATGACTAGCGGCTTCCTGTCTTCATTGCTCATGCTGTCTCATGCCCCAGATCAACCAATCACTGGTCAAGCTGCCCATCCGGGGACAAGAAAAGATAACAGGGCAGTGGACTTTGGTGGTCAGCTAGGCGACAAGACTTGCTACAATGCTAGGCTTTGAAACCTGGTTATGACAACCTAAGGCCATTGTGACTGGCAACTTTCCACAGAACTTTGTACCTCACAATCACATGCTATACAATGTAGTTGGGTCATTCCATGAGGTTGGGGCACTATTTGTGACAAAGTCAATTGTGACACGGGATCCGTAAAAATGAACAGCTATTTCCCTGCATGTGGATTCCACATTGACATTGTCATACCGTTCATCTTGCAGAGTAAATGACCTACTCTACAGGTCATGACAGGTGGTAAAAGTTACCGATTTAATACGGACACCGTCACAAATTGTGCCTCAACCTCATGGAATGACCCAGTTCCAATAAGTTCCAATAAATAAAACAAATGCTATCGTTTGACTGTCTCTAGGCACAAAAACCTTATGAGGGGAAGCTCTTTTATACATAATTTACCTGTTTATGACTTGTTTCATGTATGTACCACTGTATGGTATCTAACTTTATTCAGATAGTGACCTTGGTAAAGCTGCTTAACTTTGCAAGTCAACAGAGATGGTTATCAACCACAAACATTTTAGCACATATTTAAGCAACTGGTGTAAGTGTATCAGATTCAAGCCAACTGAGTGGCCCCTCTTGATATGGAAAAAACATTTCTTCAGCTATCAAGGAAGGCAAGAAATCAGACATGAACACTCGCACAACTCTGGCAGACTGCAAAAGTGGGGATGATTAATTAAGACTTCAACTCGTCTTCCGGCGCCGAATGTGTAATCCAGTTAATTTACAGGGTACTGGATGAATGACGTTATCAAACATTATTCACTGTGAGTGAGAATTTTGTCACAGCTGGGTCTACAGGACTACAGGTGCTGTATGTATACCAAAAGTGAAGTTCACTAACAGCTGAGAACATAACAATTATTGCATGTCTGATACCAGATTACAGTGATCTACGTCAGTATGTTCACAATGATAGCAACAAGATGACTTGTGTAAATTACAGTTGGCATGACTAACTGCTCGTTAATCTGCTTTCCATTAATAGAAATCCTTGTTTCCAAGAAACAGCCTGATGTCACTGTTTCAGACGCCACAGAGAAGGGAAAACTACTGGGTCACTGAGCGCACACCAACTTCCCTCCTGTTCATTGTTTTTGGCTGCGTGTTTTCTTCCCAATGGTGGTAAAACACAATAACAGACATCATATCAAATTTTCTTATGCAGCAGGGGGTTTGAACAAATGGTCTGCACAGGAAACTGAGGAAAAAACAGCAAGACTACAAGGTAAAACTTTACATACGCAACGTCACATATCGTACGTGTGACATATTACAGTCTGTGGCCATAACCACACACTGATTACCAGCTTAAGTTGGATTGAAGCGGTTACACGCATTCACTCATCATGACAGTAATTGGAAATGACACCACGAGGAATATATTCTGTGTTGCTATATTGAAAACAGAAATTGGGAATGAGATCGTAGAACTTGAAGCAACAGGAAAAACATTTTAACGTGTCGCTGGAAAATGCACGGAAACCACTAAGCTTACAAAACTATTGAGCTGAAACATGTTGATTCTAATTAACCGCATGCATCATTTCATTTATACATGTACATGTTTATATCAGTCGTAACCCAAATAGACGTTAACAGATGACTTACAGATAATGTAACAGATAACACACATCTTGTTCCTCTTTATATAGTATACAGAGAATATTTCAACATGTGGCCAATCCTGTAGAGAGTTATGACATCTACAGGTACATGTATATGTATATGCTAGGCTTGAATCATACCCAGCGCTTGTATGCATGCAAAGCTTGAACTCGTCTGTGGAGGCTGAACATTGGTGGAGCTCTTGAAGGGGCAAGTATCACTCAGTGAGTCTCACGGGCTCCAAGAAAAGAAAGAGATGACACTTGAAGTCTTGAAGAAATGACCCCCGGAGGTCAGCAGTTGAAAAGTCTAACTTTGTAAAGAATTGTGGCCGTGGTATTTCGCCAATTTGTAAGTTGCTATTTTGGGACAAGATTGACGCTGTGCCCGGGACAAGTTCATTGTGAAATATTACCTTCCGTAAGTGGTTGAACAAGCACCTAAAAAACTGACTCGGGAAGGTCTCTGGCAAAAATGCTTGGGAAGTTGGGGTTAACCCTAACAGTCCTCAATCCTTTACCTGTTGGAGGACTGAGAACTGTTAGGGTTAATGACTAACTGGGTTACTGTCTCGACTGGATCTCATAGTCTTTCACTTCTCATACTGTTTAGACGTATTCTTCACTTGTAATCTTAGAAGAATCTACATGTAAGAGCTCCCTGTCGCTAAGGGCCATGTCAACAGTAATAGCTACCCAACTGCTCCTTTCTCCCGACAGGATAACATCAACTTTTTCTGACATCCCCATACATGTACATGTATATCAAACAATGAAACTGCAGCGCATGATCTGTTTCCATGTACACGAGCTATTATGTAAACAAAACGCAGAGCACTGTCTACAGAGCTACAAGTTTCTAACAGGCTTAAACTACTACCCATGATTACGATTAGGGATACAGCAACGTGGGCCGATCAAAGAGCAAACAACTTACATTGTACATTACTGAAAGCTAAATGCAATAATGTAAAGCAATGGAGACCAAGCTCTGGATTACCATCTCAAGTGACTGGAGTGACCACTTACAATAAAACACAGAGAATAAGTAATGGTTCAATCCGACTAATTACGTTATTACTTTTTTCTTTGCAAATTCAAACCCTTGAAAGCTCCTACAGTATAGGAATTACAAATTTGTTACTGCTTCAATATTAGAAGAGCAGATTTACTATTGTGTTTAACTTCTTTCATGAGTTCTTGGGATACTTTGGGGCGGTTTCAGAGATTTTTCTCTATTCTTGGCTTTTTTTTAAACTAAAAGAAAGAAAACCTACAATAAACTTATCCCTTGCCTACAAAATAAAGCCTACATACAGCCAACTTCAATAACCATTTGATAATTAGTTAAAAAGAAACGAAAACTGGTTAGAAATTGTATGAAATCCACCACTGAAATTTAATTGGTCCTTGCAATGTACTAGAAATTCCATTTATTCAGTAACCACACACCTGACAGAGGCCTAACATGTGTGACAGTATAGTCGCCAGGTCCCTTATTTCGCCACTTACTGTGAACACCAATCAGACTCGATAATAGATGGCGACATTAGAGATGTGGCGACTATACCATCACGACTTATGCATGTTATTCATGTTTTTGTAGAAAAATAAACAACAACTGGGCAAAACACCAAAGTAAAACTATGTTTGTATATCTGAGTAGAGCTGGGGGAAACTTTTTCATAGTTTGCAGGTTTATTTTCGTACAAACAGACAGTGATCCACGAACGACGTCTCAGAATGTACAATTCGCCAGTGAGCAGCAAGCATTGTGCGCAAATGCAATGGCGTCTACGTGTACAATTCATACATCCCTAGCCCTCAGTGGCACATCGATGTACACACTAAACCCTTGAAAACGTCATCTGGTACAAACTACACAAAAACACACGGAGAAAAGCCATGAAAACCCACCATAATCGGTTCACCTGTACATTGTGAGATTTGAAAGCAGCTACCGTGAGAGAAATGCATAAGACTTACCGTAAATGGTGATTTCTAGAGCTAAAATAACGAGCAGACAGCGCAGTCTGAGTGTCGCCATTGCTGCATTTCTGGCCTCGTTATGAATGAATGAGTGGCTGTTCCGGTCAAAGTGAACTTACTCCCTCTGTGCTAGGTTGACTGTACGTACACATGTAATAATCATCGCTGGTGCGTGTTTCTCGTTACAATTCATCAGAAGCACTGGGACCTAAAAACAGATGACACATTCCATCACCTGAACAGAAATCAAGCTTTCAAACAGTCAACCACAGAAGGGAAATACAGGACTAGGATTCCCAAAATTTGATGTTATGAACAAAAAATTATCTGTCCGGCGGAATGTTAATGATAACAGCGCCCTCTGTTGCCTGCTTTTGAATAAAAAAGAAGTAAAAATTACGATAGAGCTAAGTGTGTGGACGTGAAGATGACGGGACAACAGAAAGTGGTATCGATGTGGACTTTTTGTTAAACCCTTTTAAAAGTGTGGACCCCCTCCCCTTTTCCTTATTTCTGAAGTACCATCTCCCAGCAGTGAAAAACCATCATTTACAAAAAGAGGAAAAGTCTCACTTAACAGTGTCAATACTGGGGGCGAAATTTATGGTGTAGTTGTACAATGTACTTGTAGGTCTCGGCCGCTACCGGTCAGCCGCCCGACCAAAGGACAGAAATATCAGCTCGCCTACGGTTGGGGCCGTAGAGTCTGTCCCTGGCCCTACGCAACCGTCCCTAGCGGGAAAAAAACAAGTTGTGGCGACGAAATAATTCGACGATCTGCTTGCGGGTTTGACAAGGCATGCAGATGGCTGGACTTTGAACGACAGAAATTTTAGTACGTTATCAACTTAAAGTGAAGCGTAGGAACAGATGGTAGCACAGAAAGTGGGTCGTAGCACATGAAGTGGACACGGGACAAGTTTGCTTCGTGAAAGCTCTCAAAAAAAATGAAATCTCGATAAACTTTTTGCGGAAAGGGCGGGGCGGTCATTACTGGACTGAGATTTAAACCAAACTATCCTGCGGCTGGATTTTCCTCTTTGTCGGAGGGACAAGAGTGACCCTTCTCAAAGCACACGTTACACCGATATTTTGTGGTTTCTTTCGGTTTTCTTGTTCGGATCAGTTCTGATGAAAACTTTCAAATTGACCTAATTTTCTCCTTTTCAGAAAATGGGAACATTTTGTTAAGACGTATTCTAAGTTACTCTCCGGAAGACCCAGTTTCTGAAGTAGCGTTTCGTCTTGAATAATCTGCAGGGTTGGACAAAACAATAAAGAAATTGGGGGACAGACAGGACTGTGGGTGTTTAAGCCACAACAAACAACTCTTTGCCCAGTCAAAGCATTACTTTACCTGTAGCATTGCTAGCACCACAAACAAGGGTTCAGAATGAGGCATGTCCCCGAAATTTGTTTAAATCATTATTAAACTATGCGCGATGATAGACGTATACCCGCCATGTCTTTAAATAAGACCCATTTGTGCCAACACAGAAAGTGGGTTGCCGTTTTCTCTTTCGCTCTCTCTGCAACAAAGACACTATAAGCTTGTTCCCTCCCAATGTTCGCCAATTTCTCTGCAGTACAGATCATTGCGGAATGAAACTGCAATATACCAACGATATGGGAAACCCGAGTAACCTTCTTGAGTCCTGATGCCCCGGGGTTGTTTATGCTGCATATGTTCACGTGATACCCAATAACCCCGATCGATTAATGTCTCGACAAATACACAAATGTATGACCAACTGGCGGGAACTTAGCGGTCCCGTGGAATACGAAATCAGCCGGCGAAATGACATTCTGGTCAGCTGAATTGCAGAAATAATACAGTCAAAGTAGAAAATGCAGGACAGTGGAGAATCAATACGGAGGCCAACAGACCCCTGTCTGCGGGGCAGGAAATATTCTGATTGATTTGTCGATTCATTATATTCTTTTCCCCTCCCATCTACAGCGGTTATTTTGTTTCTCCGATGGAGGTCAGCGAGGAAGTTGTTTCTTTAATTACTTTCAGTAACGATTAGCCCGCGCTGATTGAAAGAGAGAGTCGACTTGTCTAGGAACTTCGAGAGAAAGACTTGAGGTGAAATCGAGTCAAGACAAGAGGGCTGTAACATGATAAACTTTGAGAGTAGTTCATAAGTACTAAAAAGCAAAATAGAACAAATGAAAACTGGAGGCATTAAATTAAACAGCAAATAAACAGACAGGTCCCACTACCGTATCGCAAAATTCAGACAACTCAAGCATTCCTATCTCTACCCATTTCCTAAACTTCGGCCATACTCCGTACCAATGACCTGATTTGTTTCAGTTCGTAATGACAGTTGATTCTGTCATCCTTGTGTTACCAAGTTAGCCAAAAATCAAAGAGAAAATAAGCCGGAAAAAAGCCAAATCCAGAAATTTATTCATACTGAAAGCCTGAAGATGGAGCTACAGGACCAGAGTGTAGAGGGGATAATTTTTAAGGAGCGTGTCAGCTGAGCACAGCCAGCAAGGTAGGTCCTTGGGGAAAGGGGGAAAAAAAAGAGCTGCAAAAAAGTGGAGACCTAGATTTACGAGGAGCTCTCGAACTTCACTTCACATTTCGTAAGCCTTCTGGGAAGAAGTCTTCATGAATTACCCCGGCACCGTTTTTCTGACGCACGCCGGGATTTCCTCCGTGGGATGGGTGGGGCCCTGTATTGCAAACCGATTTTTTTTGGCCGGTGTGTCAGGTACATGAAACTCGTCACGATGTGCGCTGCTAGCTCCTTATCACCCACGGAGCTTGGGTGGTAGGTAGATCCTGAACGATGCAGATAAGGTGTAGGATGAGTAATCAGCGGTACAGCCGGGGAACATCTTGGGTCGTTTGTTTCAAACGCTTACGTTTTAGTGCGCAATACGCATTTCGTAACAGTGAGTTGGGGAAACGCAAATGTTGGGCCAGTTTCGGAATTAATTCTGCAGTCGAACTTATATTTCAGAGAAACGCGTGCCATTCTGTCTTTCTTTGGGTGCTCCAATCCAACTCTGCCCACAGGTCATGCGCTACAGTTCTTCCTTAGCTATGGGGATGGTTTCTGACATGACAATGGGACGCCACACGCACGCACAGGCATCATGCCGTATCTAACTTTGTCCCACCTTCTCTCCGACGTGCGGTTCTATACCCCCATCCCTGGGGATACGACGAATGTTCCCGGGACAGCGATAACCAGATATCCCCATCTCCCTGAGCTGTAAGGAAATGCAACACCGCAAGAAGTAATATAAATTATATACCAACTGCAATAATCATCAAGCAAACGATATGCTCTGTCGCCTCTGGTAATGACCCTACTCTGTCACAACTAATTAATTTTGTTGGTCGGGAATAGAATCCGTTTTATGGCAGAATGCTTCGCTATTATTTCGTTCGGCCTCGGCTTCAATTTCAGTTTCCATGTGAGTTTCACGGTTAACTGTTTTATGCAACTGCTCAATTTGCACCGAATTTTAGTGATCTTGGCTCACTCGGGATGCAAGGCAAAGTTTTGGACTGAAAAAAATTGGGGGGGGGAGAAAATGAATATTTGAAGAGGAAAAATTGATAGGAAACGACAATAATGGGGAAAGACGAGTGGTTGAGAAATAATTCTTTATTGGAAGCAAACATCTTGCATTTTTGTATTGAAAAAGTAAACACATTATCGATGGAATAGTATATTCAGGGATGCCTATCGAGGGTGCATGAAAACAGAAGACAGCACTGTTGAATTTAAAATATAGCAGGAAAACTGAAGTGATTCCCATCCAGTTTCAAAGGGACAAATATGATCGGTGGGAACAGAACCTTCCCTTTACAACACGCTGTGTTGGAAGTTATACAAAACAACAAAAAAGCATGGGACCATCGAATATTTGATATGTCCTGTGCTACCAGCAACTGTTTTCCTTAGCTGGGCTAAAGGAAAAACACCCCCCCTAAAAAAAACAGACCCTTTCTGTCAAATAAGTACGACACGTGATCACAGTCACAAACAAGATCCCTCCATCTTCAGCCTCACTTTTTGTAAATTTATGTGCAGTGGATATCATTAAAGCTTCTGACCACATTAATCACACAACTGCAATAGAAAAACCTATTCACCTAGGGGTTGATAGACACCTCCTTCCAACGAATTGCATCTTTTTGTCACATCTTTCCCAAACTGTTCGTTTTCGGGGCATCACTTCCACCCCTCTTGATCTCATTTGCGGTGTTCCGCGGGGCACGAAATTAGATCCCATAATTTTTCTCGTCATGGTAAACGATGCTGCTCAGACACCAGCAAATCGTTGGAAATATGTTGGTGATCTGAGTTATTTTAAATTAGAAATAAGCAACGACCATCAAGTATTCAATCACATATCAATTTACGTGCTGTTTGGTGTTCCAAAAACGATATGAAACTTAATCCTGCTAAATGTACAACTTTGCTTTTCTCATTCTTGCGTAATCCACCTCCTCCTCTGCATCTTAAAGTTAATGATGTACATCTATGAAGTTACTTAGAATAATCATCCAAGATGACCTAAGGTGGAACCAGCAGGTTCAGCAACTCTTTGTCAATGCTTCACGTACACTTTACGATCTAAGTAAACTTAAGAAAAATGGTATATCAACGCTATTGATCTTATTTGTATAAGACATACAGTCGTCCTGTGCTTGAATATGGTGCAGTGTGTGGTCCCCAGGTCTGACTTGCAATCAAGTTGGAAGTATTGAGAGTGTCCAGAAACGTGCAATTCGCTTAATTTCTTACCCAAATGTTTTACCATATACAGATGCGCTCAATTTTTTAAATATCAAATCGCTGTCAGACAGACGTGTTGACCTTACTTTCAACTTGCTCAACTTACTTTTTAATAGTTCTTAGTAACTGATGTGTTTTAATGATTTTAATGTTTTTGTTTACTTCCAAACAAGTCTTATGTTATATTTTAATCACTATTTATCCTATTTTATGCGTATATGTTTTGATAATCATTGCCAAGGTTGAACCTATCGTAAACCAACATTTGTAGTCTTTGTGACTTTTTTTGGGGGGGGGGCTTTTAACAATAAACCAACCATTAAACTCCGTCCACCCTTTGTGTTATGCTTTAGCCAGAAATATCAGCAAACTGGCAAAAAATTACAGTGGTGCTAATCATGGCATAGTTGTGGAGGGGGCGCGGCTCTTTTTCATTGTAGGAGCACTCAGTAGCAGCGGAGTAGCAGTGGAGAGGATTAAGTCAGAGGTCACTTCCTTGGAAACTTATTTGCTTTCCCCTTATTTCATCTTCCTGTTTCTGTCCTTTTTCCTTTGTATTTTTTACCATTTTTTTCCACGACGGCAGGACCAATGCTCCCACCCCAACAACAACGATGCTGCTGCATATTTTGGCAAAATACACATTTTGTGTAAATTTCAATACGGGCGATTCACAATTGTGCACCACCAAGAGTTTGCCAACGCATTGGCCAATCACAATGCGTGAAATTTGTTGACCCTTTCCAAACGCTCATTGGGTCGACAAATTTTGCGCATTGTGATTGGCCATCACGTTTTAAACTCTTGGTGGCGGACTATTGTGAAATGGCTGTATTGTTCCTTGCACATTGACAATGAAATTTACTTACACAGCAAATGGCTGCTTCTAGTCCGAAATGATTATACCATGTCAAATTTTCTTTTTCTTATTTTAATGAATGATACATGTACATTTATTACATGGTGTATTAAAAATATTAGAAATGTCATAAACAATTTAATTTCAATTCATTCTTTGACCGATGAGTTGAGTTTTTCAGGAACTGCTTTTTTTTCTCTACTTTTTTTCTTCCAAAGTAACAAAACAAGTTATTTATGAAATTACACAAGTTTTTGACTGTCTTCTCCCACTAATTTCACTTGGCCTCAGGGTGCAGGGAGCTCCCCCCCACTCCGCTCTTTCCGACCCTGTTCATCACTGGTAACTTGTTTCTTTCCTGCAAGCAGGAGATCCAAAATGTGGACGGTATCCGGCAGTGAAGCAGTAGCCCTCAGCAAACTTGCAGAAGTTGATCTGAACAAGCTAGAACAAGACGAAAATGTTTCAGTGCAAAACTGTGGACAAATCAAATACATACGGTAGCTTACTCAAAGAAACCTCCGCAAAAAACAACGAGGTTTTCAAGGAACAGTTTTCAGTTTGTCTTGGCAACCAAAAGTGATTGTCAACATTTGAAATGTCCCCTCTAGCTCAACTTCAAACCAATTTCAATGACATGTTTTGCATGCCAAGTCGAAACCTGACCTAAAATGAAGCCAGCAAGTTGGCGTGTTCCAAACTTCAAGCCTTTATGGAGCAATTGCACGAGTCAAGCCTAACGTACATGAACCTGTTTGTATTGGCTGACGTGCTGACTGATACTGTCGTGTGGGTGTGTTCAAAACATATCGGTTGCATGAAACAATTCCTTATCTTGCAAATTTATCACTAACTTTGTAAACTCCTCTCCATCGACTCGCCCTACTGCCACGCGGCTCATTGCACACGGAGTAAGGAAATATTTATCCTTGCTCTTTGCACAAAATCCAGCAAAAGGCACACCTGATTTAAGCATCATACCTGAGTCACATCTGTTCGAAGCAACGTTTAGTTTCCCCAAACAGGAATTCTTATGTAGAGTGCTCAAAGAGCAGAGGACGCGTCGAACAGCTGGTTGTCTTTTCACAGCGCCCTCTATCGCCGCAGAGAATTAATGAGCAAACTCTTGTTAGGCCCAACTATTGCAATGTTTCCAACTTTAATTGGGACGGTTCCAATTAAGACGGAGTAGTTGGGCAACTTCATAGTTGGGACGAATCAGCACAGTTGAGGCCCAACTAGAATTGTGCCGATTCGTCCCACTGAGCCGTGTCCGAAACGGGATTCCAGAGCTACGACTAGGTCTATTGTCTGCGCGTCCCCAAGCATTTCCAATGGAGTAAAAACCTAGACCTAGCTCTAGACAACAGATTCGGATGAAGCCCCAGTTTCAGAGTGTGCTGTGTGCTCTCTGAATGTTGACCCATTTGCAGATGCGATTTTTATCATTTCCTAACCACTCCGTTGCGATTGGGACAGCTCCACCTAGTACTGTATCTCCCAAATAGTAATTGGGACCGATGCGCACAACTACAGTTGGACTATTGCCATAGTTGGGTAGATACGACACTTAGTACCAAAACTTCAGATTGACGGCGATGTTGAAGCTTGCCTGTGGCGTGACTGTCAGAGTGTGCTGGTTCGACATAGTAGAAGAAAAGTTCTGCGGAGTGTTGGACCTTTCTGTACAAATCGGTAACTCCTCCAGTAAACACGCATGTATTTTATCCCTCAAACGTAAGGATTATGGATTAAGAGTAATCTATAAAAAGAGGTAAGAGTAGGACTATATCACCCCGTGGTAACGCTATCACTGGTCATCTGCCGTGACCCCTGGCCTGGTAATAAAGTAGGCCTATACAGTCGAACATAGATAAGAAGAGCAATGTTAAAACAAGGTCATATTTTATAATAAGGACAATTTTAGGTCCCCAAGTGTTTGTTTTTCTTTGTTTTCCATTACTGATAATATAAGGTAACTATAACAAGGTAATTTGTGAAGAACAGTGTTCCACTGTACTTACATAGGCCTAAGTAATAAAGGCGGTAGGCTAATAAAGTACAGTCCAGAGCCACTGTTGCTTGACACTGTCATTGACAGTCGCTCTGCACAAAATACAGTCCGCCATTAGATGGGGCCTTTGAGGGTGACCAGTGAAATGTCGCTTGCTAGTTATTGTCGTCTGTAGTTACTGGTACTTAAAGTTTAGCAGCAATGAAGTTTTCTCAACCAACTGAGACACAAAGATGTGTTTTGAAGGTCCGAGTTTCTGGAAAGTAAAACACTTGTCATTCCTCACCGATAAGATTGTAGAGAATCTTTAAGATCCCAAGAATTTGAGTCAGAACAAATCCATCCCGGTTTCTTCCTTTGAACAGACTTTCAATCACTTAAAACGAACAGGAAACAATCTATGAATTGGACGAATGTGTTTACAGAAATAATATTAAGTTTATTTCAAGAAATTAATAGTTGCAAAAGCCTTATTCATATAAATACAATGGAATATAATGCAACTCTATATAAGTCAGTTTCTATTATGAAAAAATTCACTTTACGAAGCAAAAAAGCGACGGCTTGACGTACACAAATTCAACTTGCAAATTCATTTTAGCAAATTTCAGTATAGAATTGTCGTCGATACTTAGAAAGATGCTCGAAACACAATTTCCAGTATACTTTCATTTAGAAATTGTGTACAGTATACTTCCAAAAGACCTGAAACTAACTGATGTGAAGTTATCTCAAATCTAATCAGTTTTTATCATTATTTATGGGCCATTGGAGGCACAACGTTTGTCGTATAAAAGTCCATGACTATTTTAAAAAAATAGTTTAGGGTTAATTAGCCCACAGCGGTGATTTGATTGTACTGATTCCTTGCTTGTTACGGATGAAGGGGATATGCCGAAAGAACAACTGCAGTTTCTTAAACATAGGTTTCAATTTTGCGCCAGTTTATTTAACAGTTTAATAAATTAAAAGTACATTTTAAGGAGCGCAGCAAGTCGTTAATGTATATGTACAAAAAGAAAAGTAAACACCTCCGCAATAAATTGAGCTGTGTTTGCATACGGTTACTTACTTCATCCAATTCTATACAGAGCGTTATTCATAACAGTAACATTATTTTAGTAAGTAAGCCGAAGGCAGCCATTTTGTAAGTCTGACTCACCGAAACTTCCAGGCTGATCCGTGCTTTGCGTTTGGGTACCGGACAATATGGCCGCCGGAGAAAAAATACTCAGTCTTAAAAGTGTACATTGCATAAGTTCTGAAACGCTGGACTGCTCAATATTACATTTAGAAATTATTTACAAAGTCATGGACAATATCTACAAATTATCAGGATATTTTATACGCAACAAGGAACGAAGTATACAGTACAAGAAATCTAAATTTTACGAACAGGATTATTGTACTATATGTTATTTTTAGACAGGAAAACCGACTAAAATGTGTCTAAAATAGAAGGTTTGTTCTCATTCTTTCTTAAGCACTGAAAGAAAAAGCTACCCCCTAATGCGAAAACTACGCCAGTGTTCGTAACTTTAAAATGAATTACGACAAATGAAATATTTGCTTCGTTAGGAATCGTTTACGCAAAATGTGTCCCTCTAACATTGAAGGTTCCAGACGTGGTGCCTTATTGTCGCATATCAGTTGACACACAGCTCCTTCAAATTCATACAAATCCATGAAGTGTTTGTGCTTTTGAAAGCACCTGTACATAGTCCACGTGACGTTTGTTTGTTGTCCATTTGATCACATAATTTAAGGAGATACAGTACGAATCGATCTTACTGTTAAATGTGACTGTTAGAAGAAGCCTTGTTTGTCCTTAAACAATGACAAATTTCTAATAGAAGAGAGGCCTGTACAAAACAACCCTTCGATTCAGTCCGTCGCAAGTCTATTTATTTACACGTGTGTAGCTCGTAGTTCCGGACGCACTCGTCACAAATCACTTTACAGCACCACACAAACTTACAGTCACATCGCTCTACGACCTGTTTCCGGATGGTATTGTACCCTCGTCCGCAGCACATGAGCTGACATCCGTCAATGGCATCCGACGTCCGGTTGCAGGAGCGTCCTACGGTGCCAAGGGAGCCCAGCTCCGGGTCGTACCGGCAGTAGTCCGGCGACGGTTCGTAGTAGATCAGATCCGCCTTGGTCGGGGGCTTATAGAGGAGTGATTTGGGTTCCAGGACCTCTACCTTACCGCGCGCCTCCGATTGGCGGACCACTCGCATCTCGGCCGCGCTGTCGTACTTGTCTTTGAGCTTGGCGCCCAGCGAGCGGAACGGCATCATCTGCCACCAACAAGACTTTAACTCACAGCTGCCTGAGATCCCGTGACATTTACATTTGAGCTCCAGGCTATCTGCTACTGCCTATAAAGGAAATTGAACAAAAAAGGAACTTTTCAGCATTTTATATGTCAATAACAACTGACTTGTTGATTATCTAAATAATGACAGTAGGTGATTTTTTGTGTGTATCCCTCCAAAAGAGTGTAAAAAGCCCCAAACTGAACTTGAAAATAAAGGCTAAATGCAAAAAAGTCGCACATTTTTATCACCACCAAAGGAAATCACGTTTTACCACCCCCGCCAAAAAAACCCTTGGTTCCCTTGAGTTTAGTCAAGTCAGTTCAGATACCCATTGATGTAAGTTGATATAAGAAATTACAGGTTGTGTCAGATTGACTAGTTTCCCGATGTTCGTAGTCTCAGACCCAGTCTGCTTTTCCTTACCTTTCGCCCAGCCTCGTCATTGTGTCTGTCCATTATCACACGGGCCCTTGTTCGCAGCTCCTTGGAACTGATGAATTTACGGCTAAATTCAAGACCAAAGTCAACATCCTCGCTGCATCCACTCCATCGCCACGTGCTATTTGGAATTATCTGCAAATTTGGCATGATAAGATCAACGATCAACGACTCCAACGATTAATTTCCGTATGGAAAACCGTAAGTAACCCTGTTCCCCGATTCTGTCGTCTGCAAAGTGGCTTGCCATTGAGGTTTTATGTTTTGACTGAGTGTGTCTCGTCAGAGACATCGTACATGTAGTTTGTACATTGCAGTCACAGTAGATCGATTTCTTCACCATGGTTTTTGCATGGGCAATACTTTTAACTGTACGGCTCGGCTGACTTGTGTCAAGAAATTCCCAGTGCCTGCAAAAGTCAAGGAGGGTGCCTTTTCACATAAGACCTTTGCTCAAACCCCCCACCCCAGGGCAAGTGAATGTGCAGTTTCTTCCGGTTAGACAACATTTTGTTTGAACAATATTGTGAGCGAAACGTGCAGCAACACGCACTCGTGTCCAAATGCGTCTATTTAATCACTGCCAAATTCCGCACTAGTTATGTTACAGTGACAGATATCAGTCCATGTCCTCCTGCTTGAATGGGGCATGCCCAAAGCTTAAGAATGAACTCAACACTAGGTACCTGGTGTGGATTGTCGGCTGGTCCCTGGTGCCTAGTGTCGCAGCTGCATTGAAGGTAATCACCGCGAGAACACGCTCGGCTGACGGAGTGCGCCACGCCCGCTGAAAAGATGGCGTTAACGAAAGCTTTCTCTCTCGAACCTGCACCCAGGCAAATGAATGATACTTAAGGAGGTTAAGCTTGATTAAAGTACTCCATAATGAGGTAGTTGAGAAGCTTTCATAAATCCCTTTATTGTGAAGAAATAAAAGAAAAAACTAAGAGTGCCATCTGAATCGGTTGGCTTATTGGATGACAAGGAGGTTGACGCCGACCATTTTTCGATATCACAAATTTGCACTGTTCTCTATTAATACCTTTTTTTTTAACAAAAGATTAAATTACATTTTGAGAAACATGCAATCGAGGAAAAGAAACAGAAACTGTGAACTTCGGTAACATGTTAAAAGTTTCTTGAAGTCTTCCTTACCGAATTGCAAAATTTTACCGAAGACAGAATTGTCCCCCCTGATTGTTGTGCAATTCCATCGTCTGCCTCTAAACTGAAATTGGCACTCGTCGATGCCCTGTTTGGCGCCCTCTGCCACGGTCGGAACAAACTCTTCGTTCTGCTCACAGAAGCGAAGCTGTCGATTCTGGAATCCGGGGATTCGCCGGCACGGGTAGTCGAAGATCTGATCCTCAGAAAATGTGTAAGCGGTCCCAAGCGTCCTGAAATTACATCAATTGAAAACTGTGGAGATCAGTTTTAAGTCGTTGAAAAAGTTTTTTTCCCGTGGAATAAGTTTGGTATTTCGCTCGTTTCAAAATTTCCAGGGTGACGTGAACACTAAGTATTGTGGGTAATTGCCTTACGCATGCGTAGTATGAGCCCTTATGATCGGTTAAACAAGAAATGTCCAATGAACGTCCAAAGAAATTAGTGAGTTCAAATGAAGTGTGGAATCAGCTCTAATGGTTGTGAATAATGCAGAAATTTTACCATGGTGCAGTAGATATTGAAATTTGGCTTATGATCAGTAGGCGTAATCCAACTGTAGCCTTTTCGTCTTACCAAGTCACACCTCCAGAATCGCACCTGAAAACTTCAAACCCCGTTCCAATTTTTCAAACCCTCTACATTGTAAATATTTCTTATTTTTGGTGGAGCCAGTCAAAGCATTGTTTGCAGAATTCAGCCTACTCACCAGCTTAAACTCATAATAGTTTTTGACAAAAATTCACGTGCCCTGTGAGAATTCTTCAGGCCTAGTGCACTTTGGCAAACCAATTTTTTTCATGAAAGGAGTTTGGTATTTTATCGCACAAATATATATCTCAAAGCACAATGCAAACGGCCTTTGATGTACACCGCAATTTTATGGTTTCACAGTCTTGGGTTCGTGAACTCGATGTGTGTGCAACGGGAAAAATGGATGTAAAATGTGCGTTAAATATGAAGAACCGTGGGATTCAACTTTCTGTTAAATTAATTGCATAGTTTTGCCGACGATATTGCAAAATTAACGCCTATACTCACGCAACTGATTACTTTAGATTAAAGACAAAAGAGGAACGAGCTTAATTCGACAACTGATACCTTCGTTTATTAGGCCTTTTTTTCAGAAAAATAAGGTGTGGGATTTGCTGATTTTTTTCGTGTTCAAAGCGCTGTGAACTTTTAAATGTCTTTGCTTAAATAAAATGTGGGAGTTTGAAAAGAGCTGTACGGTTCACGCGTCGCCAAGAGGTATGCGAATGGCGCCATCTATTGCCCTGCTATCTTAGCTTTCGTTTTTATAAGCAATTCGCCGCACGATCCAGTTCCAAGCACCTCCGTTAAAACCACCACTCGTCCCTAGCAACCATCCGCTCTTTGTAAAAAAGCAAAAAGTTGATTAAATCTGAGAAGTTCCCACCACGAAACATCACCCCGGGGAAAAACTATCAATCTTTGCCATCTTTGGGGCGAAATCCGGGCATAATCGCGTTATTATGAAAGACCAGGGTGCCTATATTCCTCCAAATCAAGGGCCACTTTTATTGGGTAAAAGGATTGAGGGAAATGGCACCTCAGTGGGCAATTGATAGGGTATCTTTATTGAGCATTATTGAGGACTGACCCCATCAAAGTATATGCCCCGGCTTTTTCTCTGTTTTTTTTTTATTTTTTTTATCGTGACTACATTGACGGAAAACTCTACACTGGCTGTTATTACACGTCCAACTTTCCGAAGTGTTGGATTAAATTCACTCTTACCGAATACCGATTTACTGCAAATAGATGTCAGTTTTAATTAAGAAGGAAGGGATCCGTTTGTACATAAAAAGTAACAGGAAGCTGGACTTTCTGAAATTGGGTATCGATTAAAACATAATTATGTAAGTGTTGGAGAAGCATCAACGTTTAGACCCTGAAGACAGTGCATTTCTCACGGCTGTCGTAGATCAAAGAAGTTGATCTACACATGTGAAAATCACTTGTGAAAAGTTTACAGTCAAAACAGCTTAAAATGATTGGTGTCATTGTGGTTCAATTTTGTTATTTTCGTAACGACATGACATTTGGAGGCGTATTTTGCAATGTAACAAATGCAAAGTAAATATTGGGACTCGGCTAATAGACCAGTTAGAGGGGTCATTTTGATATGAATAACATTCTTGCCTTGACAGCCAATTCGTCACAGGGATTGATACTGTGGCATGTACGTGTACGTTCACCTCCGGGCTGACTCTAAATGCTGAACAATCAGAGCGACCTTCTGCTGATGTGCCAAGAGAATTGAACTTTCGAAAGTCGCCAATTAAAATGAGGTTATCCTCGCAACTTCTTGTACCCTTTTATTGTCCTAAATCTAACCCTGAGGCCTTAACCTTCAAAGGTGCTAATGAAATCGGACAGATTCTTAAAAGTAAAGATACATGAACTCAGAACAACAAGGCCAATTATTCTGGGCGAGAATACATGTTCAGGAAGCCTTAACTCTCCTCAAAAGATGTTGTTCTAAAAACATTTTCGTACATTCAAAACCAGCGATTTCTAAAATATTTAAACTTTTGGCAGGAAGTATGGTGGATGAAAATTTATACAGAAACAAACAGGGCGTTAAACCCGTGTCTGATATGCACAACGACTTTCATTACAGGTAGGGTATTCTAGTCCAAATCTTTTAACTGTTACCCATCATGGCCTGGTTTGTTCTCTGACCTTGTTACATGTATTTTAATTAACAGACATTTCAACTCTTCAAACGGCCTTGCTTTAAACCTGCGGGGCCGGGTTTCTAAATACGGGATCATGTCACCCCTTTCTTCATCGTCACAAGAGCATGGCGTGTATCTGCCCTGTTACAACAAAAGGCGTCAAGTGACGCATGTCCTTCGTGGCAATGCGACATCGTCTGCCGGTGAACAATGAAATTTGTAACAGTGGGGTGTCGTTTTATGTTCAGTGACTATGTCGTGTGATACATATACCACTGCGGCAAATGAAAAAAATTAGACTTGTTCAGGTGTGAGTCAAGGAAAGGTTGATAAGCCAAGTACATGTAGCAGCGCGGAAGTCACCTAGAAGTACTCCTCCTTTGTTTACTTTCTTGTGAATTTATTCCAAAGAAATAGTGACTGGATGCTCATCGAAGCTGATTACTTTGCGGCTTCGTCAGTGTAATCTTGCAAATCTTCATGTTTCCTGCCTGTCTTAGGACGAAAAGTTCAAGCAAAATTTTCCAGCCTCGTATCTCCCCTGTTTATATCACAACCACGCGCCCCCGGTTATACGTTTTCGGCGAACTTCCAGTCTCGTCAAAAGATACCGTACTTGAAAAGTCAGAAAGGGCGTCGTTCTGAGCCTACTTAAAAACCGATTAGTTTCAATCCCTGGAGAGCACTTCTGTTTCAAGTCCATTGATGGAAACAATTCCTCGATTTCAGTGCAATTATTTCGAAGGCCATCGGAGATATGCAGGAATGGTTTATAAAGACCGCAGATTACCTGGATGTATTTTGAGATCCATGTAAATCAAAGTACTGAATAAAAACCCTTCACTGCACTGAAATGGTATTTTTTTTACAGGGCACAGTGTCCATTGTCATTGTCAAAGGTCATTGTTAAGCCTGTTGCAGTTGATGAAAACAACAAGGTTTTCGTCTGCATAGCTATCCCTTGACGAAATTCTATGAACCCTGTCAAAGGGGATGACGAATATTTCACTCTTTTTCCCTGTTTTGTTTCCATCTTCAAACAGTAAAAATAACTCACTTGGCAGATTTCTGGACGCGCAAAAATATGCCATTAATAATCAGCTTAAGGTGAAAACACACGCAGTGTTTCAAATTTACAACTTTGACACTGTTGGTATGATTGGTCATGGGAATGAATTAGCCATCATTAGTTTGACCTTTCAAGAAGACAAGCTGATGTTGTTTATCAAATACACGTGTGAATTTACGCGCTTTTTCGATTGGGAACAATTTAATCTCTTTCTGACCAAGTTTATTTGCGGTTTGGCACGGTGTCAGCGAAAGGAGCGAACAAACCTTCCTAAAAGAGTGGTTTATTACAGTAATTACAAACAGGTGTCGATTCGAGATGCACAGTTAGCTGCAGTTAATTTTGATAAGGAAATAGAGAAATGAAACGGCGAGGAGTGTGACGTCACAAACAGTACATGTCCGTAACCATCACCATGGAAACTATTTACAAAACAACAACATTTTCGTCTTGAAACCGCAATAACCCCTGACATTGTGTGTACTTATCCCCTTTCGGTATTTCAAATGACTTAGAGAAGCTAATCGGTGAATTCCTCCAGGCAAGTTTCAATGAATCGGGAATCATACTCGATTTAACCCGGAAAAGGCTGCTCAGTCTGCTTCAGGACCTGATCCCATTTTCCAGCTTTTCCACTTCAATCGAAGAGTTTAAAATAATGACTTGCAGCGCGGGCCGAGAGGAGAATGAGTTGTTTCTTTGGTTGCAGGTCTTAGCTGGTTGGTGAAAAGCTAAGAGCGTTTGGTGGCGGGACTTCCAATCACATCAAATTCACATCGACTGATGGAAAGTAACACACGAACAACGAGTTTTTGACAGGTCGGCCCCCGACCATCCACCTTCGCGAACATCGCCCCCTTCACTTTTGTGTCTTCAAGGATACCAAAGAGACTAGCAGAGAGTATCACTATACCCAAACGGATCAAATACACGACCAAGAGGGGGAACAGTAAGGCTCCTTTGTCCCCCGTGGGATTACGAAAACTACAGCCCTCAAAATTAGAGACGTCTGAAATATCCAATCTTGGCTCGGGGCGAAAAGTTGATTTCGCCTTTTCGGCAAATGGCAACGTAAGCCGTAGCCAATAGATACGTGTCAACAGTAGTTGTCCATCACAAAAAGAGGCACTGGAAGGCTTAAAGTTAGCAATTTGTCCGGTTTCTTACCAGTGGAAGGACCATTTAATAGCTTCTGTCGTGGGTCGTGACACCCGTGGCAAAAAAATTATGTCTTTTACGGCATTGCCACTGTTTCTAAAGCATTTGAGCAGAACGGGGACCATGCTTTGCTAAACTTCGAGTGAAAAATTTCCCATGTTGCCATGAACGGCAAAAACAGGTCTCAGAATACCGGCAGAGGGGATGCCTGTAGTCAACCGAGACTAACAGTAAATCGGCGGGCAGACTTCTTGCTCTGCTTTTTTTTTTTTTTAGCTCAGCCTGGCTTCTCAGCCGGGTCTGATCGGTATTCCCCAAGGGTTTACCCTCGGTTTGTCCTGCAAGAAAACACCCTGGTGGGATCAAGCCTGTAGTTTCATGCAGCAAGCATCAATGTTGTTACTCTTTGACTATATTTAGAGTTACCCTCCCATGGGAGGTGCACAAACTGAAGTGGTGAGCCTGGCGATTAATCTATAAAAAGCGCTTCGTCAGTGTTCCATTGTGAGATGGAGGAACGAAGGGTTCAGCACGGCCACAAGTTTTGTAGACTCTAACTTGTACCAAAGGGACGTGTTAGGGACACCCATTTTGTTGAACAAAAGCAGACCCTAGAACAAAGCATATCGCGTGTCGTGCGTAACACCGGTAGCCATGTTGTGACACCTGAACTAAGTGCGCGTAAGACGGAAGCAGCTGCTCCGAGAGAAGATATTGTTGACGCTTCGAGTTCGCGTGCCAGATGGTGACAACTGTAGGTAACTTCAGGAAGACTTAATTTAATACCGAATATATAAGTTCTCTTGCATGAATAAAGCAAGGTTAGGACATGCAGAGTTGTAACAGTCTACGTCGCATTGGATTGCCTACGTTCAACAGAAGGTATCTACATCATTTTAGCCTTACAAACCTGTCGTTTTCTGGTAAATTAGCTGACCATACTGGAACGTGACAGACATTCCTTTTACTAGCTCAGGAACCAAGGTGGGAAAGTTTGCTCCTTTCATCGACCCAAAAAAGGCGCCGGGAGTGCAAGAATTCCACAATGGCTAGTGTTGTTGTCAGCGTATAGAGGCCTTGACCAAAAACTTCCCAGTGCTGATCGCTGGAACCTTCTGCCTGCCACTTGCAAAAACCATTTTGTCGACTGCTCCGGCTGATTAATGACCATGCTGACAGTGACTGACAACTACAAGATCCCGTATTTATTAAATATTTTCCAACAAAGTCACAACTGCTTTTCGAATTGACTTCTTATGTGCCGGGAGTTATGCCGACGAGTTCGCCACATTGCGTGTAGTCTTGACCCCAGACCCAAGTGCTTATTTCTGGATTGTGTCTCCGAGATGAAGATGACACATAGCACTGATTCAGTATGTGTTCTTGAGTTTGGAATCTGATGTTCAGCTTTATACCAATCGACTGCTGGTGTATAAAAGTTTAATGCTTTACACGCACAAAACAAAATTGAGTACATGAGTCAAGGCGGAATGACATGTGCATACATACACACCATATGTTTTGGAGTGCAACATCCCTACAAAGTATTAGGCCTATTGAGTCTCCTCCTTCCTATTCGTTTTAATATCTTGGATTTTTGCCATAAATGATCCCCTTCTGCATCCGTCCCGGTATTTCAAATATTCAGAAGTTTCGAAAATCGATACGAATGAGCAACGTGACCCCGAAAAGCTGCTAATCCCGGGGATACGAGGTTGAGTGACATGTGGGAGCCTGTTGAGATTACACCAGGATATCAGCGTGTTGTTTGTTTGACGGTGAGCTTTATACACTCGCTGTTCCGAAAATTAGCTTGAAGCTGGAACGCCGGTTACGGGTGTCAGGTTAAGTGGATTAAACGCATGATTGTAGTAATTGCATGGAATGCTTTGACTAAAAACGGTTCTGAGTTATGGGGACCGAGGCAACCGGATGTCGGTCGAAAGGGAAATGCATTTAAAATGTGATCTCGGTGGAGCGTAAAGATTGAAATCGTTGCCGAGGAGACAAGATGTCTTTCGGTCCAATCAATAAGTGTCCTTGAAGTTGCTGAGGGGATGGTATAATTATTTAATAACTGAAAAATGCATCTGTTACTTTGGTCGGAAGATTCCCTAGAAGCGGTTAACGTATTCACAAGATATACTACAACAGCCAGAACATGAACCATCTTTGAAACTTTGTAATCATTTCAGTCTTCGACGGATTTTTCCACATTGCCAGTTGTTTGTTTGTTTGTTGTTTCCTTGCTAACGCCAGCATTATTTCGATGTCTATCTGAACAAGATTTTGCTTGCAACTCCGTAAACTGCAGCAATATTTTCACAAATCGATTGTCTCCTTGTGCCGCACAAGAAGTCTATTGTTGTTGCTGTCAGCAGGTGAAATTTATCTAATAAAAAGAGCAGACGAACCATCCCTTGTTGATTTTACTATAAACGATCGAATATTTGACAAGACGTTTGTCCATTATCGTTGAAACCCCGACAAATGGAGCGTCCGGACTGAGAAAGAATTGCAAGGGATTTTAAAATAACAACGTCATGACAAAAGCTCTTGCCCTCGCGCCAGTACGTACGGGGGGACCACGTCCACTCGTTAAATCGATCCAGGAAAGATCATTGGGCCCCATTATTTATGCATGTTACTTATCAAAACTTCACCCGTGTCATTTTCACTCGGTGTGCCCCGAAGAATAAGGCCGGCTGGTCATAATGTGATGCCGGCCTTGAAGGAGAGTCCAGCGGGTTGAATGACCGCTGAAATTCACATGTTCACTCTAAGGGCATGCCCACTTGTGTCCACACTTAATAAGTCTCTGTTAAAACATGGGAGTTGAACACGCACTTTTATGCCTATAGTTACGGACTGTTTTAATTTCTAGAAACTTTACATACCTTGGCCAAACTTGCGCATATCGCAAGTATGGCTAAAATTAGAAGACAAAGTAAAGAAAATTGTGTGCTACATGCTTTATCAGTCGCAATAAATTAGCAGGAGTTTGCACAAAGATGGAAAAGAATTAAAATGGGTGCATTTCTTGATTTAAATTATTGAAAGGGTTCTTGCACTTTTTCTGTTATTCTCTTCGAAGGAAATCCAGATCAATAAGGAAGATTGTAGCTTTGCATTACACCAGTGGATCGAATCACAAATGTCTAAACTACTCCGCAAAGGTTGAATTCCAGATGCAGGCATTTTATTCAAAAGTGTAGTTTAATGAACTCATCACTCAAATAGTTTCTTCTTGATCATACATCACGGAAAATTAAACAAACACATCAATTTCAGTCGTCTGTTGCAGTGTTCCCTTACAACAATCGCCACACCTTGAAGTTGCACCGCGTCTTTGTGCAGCTCGGCGCCTTGTGGCGACGCCGTTAAAAAGCGACTTTTGTCGGTGTGTAATTGAGAAGCGACGTGGGTAGCTCGGCCCTTTTACCGTCGCGTGAATCTGTTGATTTTTTATGGATTAATTTGCGGCTCTTTTCATATCGACTCTCGGCCGGGAATGACATGCGAACGGCTGGGGTTAACTTGACGTTTGGATGGTCTCCTTGAACAAAAAGTCGTTAACGCAACGGCGTTCACACCAAAAACATTTTTCTCTGATCAGTTATGATAGCTAAGTGTCGACGTATTGGCGCCTGTTGTGCAGTGCGTTAAAATTGCCCAGAGGCAACATAAAGGCTTTTAAATTTTTTGTCTTTGTCGGTTTGATGAGATGGGTAACAGGGATGTAGACCAAATTACGGAAAAATTCGTTTATGAAAAAGTTTGAAACTTCGAGTAAATCTCAGACTTTTTCTTTGCGACACTCATGGGAAATGTACCAACAAGTCCTTCTGTATTTTGTAGTCTGCACGTATTTTGTAGTCTAATGCCAATTTCATGATAAAAGTTGCAGGCCTGTTGTTTCATTTACTTAGAAAAGAGTCAGGCGACTTGAAAAAAAATACATAAAGGGAGTTTGAATAGCTTGATTTGGAACCATGTACTTGTCTAACCTTAACCAACTTTTCTGAATCGACAACCTTGCAAAGGTTGGTCGTTGTGCTTCTCGACAATTCACAACTGTCGGCAACGGGTAATTTAACACCAAATTTATCACTTCCTTGCTTTTGTGTATCTTTGGCGACAGCCGGATGAACCAAATTCACGTGCAAAGGGAAGTAAACAACATTTTAAAAGTCCTTGGCATGACTATCATTCGTCATATTCTGTTTCAATGACATGAGAGTAAGACATCGAAGTTACCCGGTACAGAGCGTGAGCGTCGGGGAGGCTGAGTGATTCTGCAAGATTTGTGGCTGTTCCGCTTAGCGCCAAATTGACAAACCACAAAGTGACAGTTGTCATTAGTTGTTTGTAGGATCCTCTGACCAAACAGGCAGACAATGCTATCCTCATTCACAGACCACGCCCCATAAAGTGCACGGGATGAACCCTCAGCTGAGACAAACAAACCCGCAAAGCCGCGCCATCCCACTAAAACGTCCCATGAGAAATGAGCTCTTCACACTCGCCGACGTCCAGCCTGTTCACTCTCCGCTTGTCTTCCTTGAAAATCGTTTAATCCCATGCTCGGTTCGACAAACGCTTTTCTTCGCTCTGTTGCTTAATGCGGCTGAGAAAGAGAAACAGTTTGCTTTGTATTTTTGTAAGTTTAATGGAAAGTGGTTGGCAAGAGGCTCACGAATTGGGTGGTATATACTGTCTCAGAGTTCGCCGAAAGTTGTAACAGTAACGTAACAAAAGTAAGCACGAATGCATGACAGTGTCAATCGGCTATTATGGGACATCGTTATTCCAAGGCTTTCTGCGAACCCTTGAATCTCGCGAAACTTCGTGATGCATATAACTTGCAGTATCAAAGGACTTTAAATTGAAATCAGACAGAATAAAATGACTTGTAGCTCAACGTTGTTTCGCGGGTCTGAAAGCAAGCTAAATTTTTGTTATAGCTCGAAGAAAAAACAATCGAAAAGATCTCCATTTTTTGGTGGCTACTTTCTTACAAAGAAAGAACATGTATCATTTGACGTTGTTACATGTACTTCGTTCAGGTAGAATACAAATTTATTCATTTTTGTGGTTTTTTTTACCGAGATGCCTTTCTCACATCAAATAAGCGAAGTTTGACAGCCGAACAAAGCCGCGGTCCAGTCGAATGACAGATGACTTAGGTTCCGATCCGACAAAAGGGAAATTACTCGCGCCTATACCCGCCTCGGTCTGCCCACAAATCAACACTTTTTTTTCATGGATTTCCTCGAAAGTGGGATGCTCTCTTCTTCGGTTGTCAGTGCTGTTGTCTTCCAAAATCTTCTGCGTGATCGATTCGAATCATTCGTATCTTTGTGGTGAACAGGGGGGACACAGAGAGCGAGCAGACGGCTGTAACTCGGGGATCATGTTAGGCAACTTGTGCATACAACTTGTTTGCAATCGGAGAGACTGCCGTAATATAAAAAAAAGTCATTGTGTTTAACATACTTTATTTCTTTCTACTGCTTGTAGCTTCTCTGTGAGCTTTCCAACTTTTCAAAATAAAGGCAGTAATATTACCGTCAGCATGTCTTTGCGGCAACATTCTCAACGGTAAAAAAAGTTCCTGTACAGTATGAAGGAGAACATAGCTTCGCGCTTTCTTACACGGAGCGCCTGTTGTGCGTGTGCCATCCACCAGTGTCTAGTTAGGTACAGAAACATGACTCATTGGAAATGTCTCACAGACGATGACAATTTGACAAATTTGTTGCGATATGTAATTCCCCATATTATTGAAGAGTTATGAAAAAGTAGCAAGAACGTCTGGAAGCTCAATTACACGACCACCGTGTCCGCAGTTCAACATGCCCGTGGGCCCGGGGTAGGCCTACTTCCTCATTCCACTATCTGACTTTTATCGCTTCAAAATGAGCGAAGTGCATGTAGATTTTCCTGACACAACGCGCTGACTGCCTTCTCTGGTTTCCTCGACCCAGAGCTAACAGCGTAAGTTCTCCCCTTTCCAGCAAGTCAGGCAAGAATAAAAACCAATTCCAGAGGGAAAATAGAGCGAAAGGGATAATCTGCAGATTTCAACAACCATTTCAAAGGCTCGCTGAATGGCTTGCCGCCGGATCCAAAACTTTCTCCCCACAAGAATAATAATAAAAACTCCTCGCACGACAGTAATAACAATCGTGGTTTGGCAGAATACGGGGGTTTGGTGGTTGTGGGGTGACACTGAAGTTCGCTTTTTTTACGGACTCCTTCACTTGTGAATGAGTAAGAAATTGAACCCCGCGGTGGGTGTACGGCAGCCGCTTTGAAACCGGGCGAGTTTTTGTTGAGCTTGATAGCATTTTTCTCACATTCCAAACAAAAAATCGCAGCTGCGGGAAGCCAGATTTGCGAATTATGGTGGTTTTCATATACCGACGGGCATTGTAGCAACAACATCCGTGCGGCTGTGCTCCATGCATGCAACCATGGTGTAACCTATGTCTCTGTGTTTCGCAATATCACGATTGCATATTTAATAGTACAGCTGATTTTTTTTCTGAGCAGGCCTGTGGTCATCGAACAGCTGACGAACTTTTTTTCGCAACAGTCAGCGATGACAGACATCCTATCGCGCAAGACTATTAACCGATTCGTGATGTGGCAGTTTTTAATGATGCGATCTTGGAATCTACATCATCACCGTCAACAGTAGACCGAGCAATTGCTTTTTCGGCTAAAACCTGTTTGTGGCTGAGTGACGCGACAAGACTCTACTGAAGCCTGTGCCAACCCATGACCCGCCGCGCTCTGTGTTTGCGTCGTTCCGTGAACTTCAGAGGTCAAACCATTTCAGACTTAACATGTTTAAGCCTTATGGTTTCTCAGTATATTCGCGTCTCTTTCCCCTTGGTGTTGAGAGGGGTAAATGATTATGTACACCATGCATGACTGCCACGTGAACTTGGTACACCACAAAGAACGTCGGTGTTACAAAATGAAATAAGGACACAAAATAAAATGAACACTTGGCCTCATATTACTCATGTAGATCGATGGCACCGTTGACAAGCAAACTAATCATGATTATACAAAGGCATTTGAAAAATGTCCATGGCTTTCCCGCTGTCTTGTCTACACTTTGGGGTTGAACTGCAGCACAGACTGTGTGGATCGACACCAGCCTCTCTCTGCCTTCACGCCTTGTAGCCCGGCTTTGTGCTGTCTTCATCCCCCGCAGGGGCAGAATGTGGATGGGGATTATGGATACAAAGTTTCCGTGCGGGTTGCCCTTTGCAAACTAATGAAATCACTTTTTTTCGAGGACCATTGTATCGTCACGTAAAAACTGTCGGCCATGACCCTATCGGTTGGAGACCCAAAACTGAATTTTTTTTTTCGAGAATGGCACACAATGCGTGCGTGTGGCGTAAAGGGCCACTGCGCTGTTCGTCTGATAAACAACGCTTGTGCGATTAGTACGACTTGCAATATTTTGGGCAAAGAAATCGTGTGGACAGTATTCTGAAACAGTCGAAATAACATCTTGCGAAATGCAAGATTTGCAACCAAACATTTACAAACATACCAGATGACATCAAGACTCGAGGCGAAATGCCAGTTTCTGAACAAATATTAGGCTTTTTCGAAGTATGGTTTATCGATTCTGACCGTAATTTATTCAAGTTTACTTATATTCTGAAACTATTTCGGAATGAGATGAGCTTCTGGTTTTCATTTCAATTTTTAGTTCCATTATCCTCTAACTGAAATCAGTCCAACTGAAGATTTGTGTAGGGTGTGAAGGTAATACAGGCATTTCAACGGACGTGGACAGGACAAATTCAAAAACAGGGTCGGACCCACCCCCAAAACTTGGTTTAAAATATTGAACTCTGAACTTTTGCAGAATACAAAATGATAGTAAAGCTGAGTGTGGAAATTGTTAATGAACACATATTTAAAACTTCGTCACGATATCAATGATTCTCAACACCATCTGTAGCTCGTCTGTCGAGAGATAACCTTTGACCCCAAAGTGTGCAGAAAAAAACAACTTTATCCCACCTCAATAATATTAATTTGATTATCGCGCCGGCTCAAACAATCCCATGAAGTCGGTGATGATTGGAATACCAGCCGGAACGGAATAGTTCAGTCAACTTTGGTGGTTTGACAAACAGTCGTCGTACTGTTATGTGTACCTCGAGAAATCCCAAATCGCTGGTAAGTTGTGCCTTTGTGGACCCTGCACAATTCCAGTCAGTTCCTGGGGGTATGGTGTATGTTAATGTCAGCATTTATCGCATCCCCTCGGCGACACTTGTTATTTTTGCATTACATAAAGGAAATATCAAACATCGTAAAATATGACTTATACGAGAAGAGCGTGACAGGTGATGATGAATATTCCCTCTCGTGAAAATAGCATTGATACAACTAAGATCTTTTGTTAGATGCAGGTTACTAGCCGGTTGGGCCGGAACTTGTGCGTGAAAAGCAAAAAGTCTGGTTCAGTATTTATTGCAGGTCGATTGAATAACATGAACCATGCAGGAATTTATGGAACCAGAGGCTTAACGATGCTAGTTTCCACGACAAAATATTATTTTAGCGCCTACTTTCATTGGGCCTACGATCGTACGACGATTTGAATCGTGCCGACTACACTTCACCAAGGTAATGATTTTTCCAGTCGCAGGCCTCTACGGTTGCATAAATTTGTTATTTTCAGGAATCGAAAGCTGTGTCAATTAACAATGAATGTTATTATTGTTTACCTGGGGAACATAGTCCCCATCTATATACACCGCTCCCATCTTGAATGTCAGCAACGAACTAAGAAAGGACATATCGTTAGCCATGTTGCTGAGAGAACAAATTTCAGTCGAACTGAGTGATGGTCACAAGAGAATGAGCCCCGGGTACTCTCAAAAACAACCAGCCTCGAAGAGACCAATAAATCTTCCTCGGCTTAGTATAATTGCGGTGCAGCCCTCCCACCCGGCCTTTTAACTGCCCCGCCTCTTTCAAAAGCCCGGACCAGTTCCAATTTGCGCTCAGATAACCATCATTCAAGTCTCATTAACTTCGTACCGCCGCATTCAAGGGTCTGGCCTGGTAATAAGGCCATCTTATGCATTACCCAAGATTAGCTGATTCAGATGTTCAAAAAAGAAGTTTCTACAAAAGTGGTCATAAAAACGGTGGGGGGGGGTTGCTGCCAGGGATCTCTCTTGGGAGAGGTAATGGCTTCTTGGTAATAAGCCGCTATCGATCTGTATCTCCAGAAAAGAGAAAAAAACGAGGCTTGTGTGATGTAAACGATAGTCAGGGCAGCTATTGATGGTTTGCGGGATAAAGGGAAGGTAAGATAATGTTAGGCCGAGGTTTTGAAGGCTCACATGAAATGATAGGTTCTGCGCGAGCGTTCTACACAACAGTATGTTGCTAAAAGAACTCTTCAATCCATAGCGACCATCGAGACTTCTGCGAAGCAATATCCAATTTACTTACAACAATATGGAAATCGTTTGAAACCAAGAAGAATTGTTGATTTCACAGAACGACGTTACCCCTTCAGGAACTGCGACATCGATTTAGCGAGTGGAGGAGACTAGTTGCCGTGCCGGCACGTACTGATCTTTCGGGGTATCAGCCAAGGTTACATAATTTGTCATGTTGGATATTGTCAAAATGATTGACACACACACACACCCAACCGGACTCGAGGCCATCGCTCTATTTGACTTTAGGTCATTATCAATTAATTATCTCATTTTTTATCATCGAAATGTTTACTGAGAACATCGGCGTTATCTTTCTTGCTGCATAGTTGACGAAAGACGTTGCCTCCTAATTCGCTGGTCCAATGCTCAGAATATGTCACGTTGGACGGGGCGACAGAACATGCGCAAGTGCTATAGACTGAGCTATGCCGTCGGGTGATTTCGCTCGAGATGATTCGTCACCTGTCTGCATACCTAGGGCAACTTCGAATTTCGCCATCACTTTTAAATACAGCGGACTGATAACGATGACTTTGAAACCGAATATCGCTAAAAACACATGTTGTTGCATAGAATCTACAGCAGATTAATAGAGTACATCAAAAACCTAACATTCAGATCAGTATGAAAACCATCGCAATCTGACAAGCATTCAACTTGAAAGTTCAAATAGAAACAGCTGCCAGCGAGTAATTTTCCAGTACCCTTAGGGACTAAATTTGTGAGGTATAACTACGCAGAATAGTAACTATTTGCTTGATCCGTGAATGCGTTCTGTCAGAACTGTACGCCGCACCCTTGTCCCATACAGGACCCACGTGATACAACGTCAGATCGTGTTGAAAGAAGCGATTAATCAAGGTTGTTGGAGAGGGAACCAGTTGCTATTTAGAGTCGAGGGACTCAATGTGAACGCTCAGCTTCGGATTTTTAACCGGTATGGATTCGTTTGGCGCTCGTTTCTGACAAAGTCTGGATGCATTTGCGGCCATGTTTGTTTCCCCACAGCGCACGCTAAAGAAAGTAATTTTTCCTACCTTCGTGCCGTCACGGTTCGAGTCAACTCATTAATAGTGGAATATTTTCGTCCAATGAAACTGACCTTTGAAAGTTCGGGCTCATGAAGTTTTTACCCTTTTAAATAATTGGCGAGACCTAACAGGAAAAAATCCCAGAAAAACTCCTAGGACTTGCGTGACTAGAATGGTGACTTGAAATATCTCCTGTGCGTATGTGGTAATGACATAACTTCCTCACAAAGCACCGATGCCTTTGGTACTGTAGTTGTCGTACTGTGATGTTCATGATCTTCACATAGCGTGCATCATAGTTTATAACAGGGTTGTGGAAGAAAGTCTAATCAGCATATCATGAAACTGGTCAATTATCATTTCCTGGCAGAGTACAGATAGTGTGTGATGCTAAGCTTTTAAAAATGGGGAAAAATAATGTGAAAATGCTTATGCGATTTGTGAACAATCCTCGCTGTTGTCTTCAAATTTTGACCTCCGGCCGTTACCTCCAGCGGTAAAGGGTGCTCCCTTGATCCCCTCCCTCGTTGCACCATTGCATCTTCTGATAGTCATCATCTTTGGCTGTTTTCAATGACAAACACTGAACTCTTTTGCCTCATTTTGGTCACTGTAGTCGCCCCTGAGACCAAAATATCGTTTTACAAACACATCAATCTCCGCTCCCGGTACCATTGCGTCTTCAGGTACGGGATCTTCCGACCTCCAACAGCGATAAACTGTTCTGGTTCATTTTGTAAGTTTCCCCAATTCGGAAGGGCCCAAAGCAATTGACTCATGAACTGAAATGTGTACTTGGACTCCAGCCACATTCCCCCCGGCGATTACAAAAATGTCGGCCTTGACGACTGCCTACGCTCAGTCGTTCTGCTTGCTGTTTTTACATTTGGACAAATGGCCAACTTCAAGTGCAATTTTCGAATCAAGACATTAATGTCTATGTATATTGAAAACACCACGTGTGCCACATCTCTGTTTGCATGACCTGGACTTTTCATGTCGAATTCTAAGTGGCTATTGTTGCTGGTCGTCTTGATATACCACATAAAATATCGATTTTGAGGTTTGTCTCTGATAATGAAGTCGCAACATAAATTTGACATATTCTGCAGGTTTCTTTTCAAACAGTAACTGTGACCATAATATTAGGTCTATGCCATGTTTTGACATGATTGTTTACGATAAACTTTCGTTAACAACAAAATAATTCTGTTATTTGACAGATGTTCTTGCCATAATGCTTCGAATTTCGTTTAGCAATCAATCAAGAGGAAGTAATTGTACGTCAGTCTTTCAGTTCTACAAACCTGTTGTTCAGAAATTTAACTCACACAGGCTATTAATGAGACCCGAGGAACCAAGTGCATGGAGCTCCTAGATATGTGAGAGTTTGCTACAACACATTAGAGGGATCGATTTTTCCGATTCCGTAATCCTTGTTGTTTACAAGACCCCATGATATCGATGACCGCCCAAGAGAGCAGTACATGCAACCTTGGGTGACAGACACCGTCAAGACAACGCGTCCCGCCCGCTGCAAAAACCCGTCCAAGTGAAAAAAAAATTAATGCCGACCAACCGACGTACATGTACTTGAATTCGGCAAAACTATTACAGCAACAGCTAAAACACGCAGAGATAAAGAGTGACTTACCACCAAATTCCCGAGGCGTAAACGTGCCCGATTCTCACTGTAAAACTCCCAAAGATGAGACATATTGACAGCCACGCTTTTAACTCCATTGTGCAGCGGAATATTCCCGTCACAAAGTTCTCCAGAAGTTGAGTTCCACAAAAATGCTTCGCTCGTCGCCGTTGAACTCCGGATCTGCTCGGGAAAAACACAACCAACGCGCCCTTGGGAAAAAAAAATAATGACTGCACTCCAGAAGTTTTTCGCCGACTGATTCTACTCTTCTCGACACAAAGCAGGCAGCCGATCCATAAAGCGACACACAAAACCAAATTTCCTACTGTGTTTGCGATACCAGCGGACTTTTGGTTTTTATACGCATGGACGCGCTCGATCTCCCGTCGGCCTATCGGTGATCTGAGGGGGTTTCTATAGCGGGCAATCGGCTTAATGCTCGCTATACAATTAGAATATCAATAGACTAGCTAGGTATCGAACTCAGTAAGTCACGCGCGGCAACAAAAAAGACGATGACTTGAGTCGAATCACAGGCCGTGCCGCACCGTCCATGAACAACTTGTCGTCCTGGTCCAACAATGGGTTTTTGTGCACGTGAAAGCCGGCAGAGATGACCACGCTGGCCATAAAATTCAAAAGTAAACTTGAGATGACAATCAGTGTACCATCCATAAACCCCTGCTTGACACAAGGGGGATAGAACTCGATTGCTGGGCCACAGAGATTTCAAAGAAATGTCGTGGTTGTGTTGGGACTTGTGTTGGGCCAGTTACACTGTACCGAAAGACAGCCCAATGGCGATTGCAAAACTTGCCACGTGGTAGTCTACAACTTATCGGCCCAATCTACCAGCTTGTTTCCTCCATCAACAAGGGGATATGTACATGTACATTCCTCAAAACTTTCTTAATCTTTCCAGTCGATCTTGGGCTTAGCCCAAATCCCGACGATAATTTTCTGTACCAATGGAGGATTAAACTGTTATATAGTTTCGCAAGGCATTGCTGTTCTGACCCGGCAGTGATTCAAGTTATACCGCATTGCAGCAATCAAATACATGTACTGTACTGTACTGTACATATGCCCAAGTGACATGCGCGCTAACCCAGGCCCAGCCTATCTGCGCACCTGTGTTTCGGTACACTCAAAGATCCGCGAGTGTTGTGAAATTTGAACTCTTCTACATATGTTTTTTTCCTCGAGAATTTTTTGCAGATCGGTAGCCTAAATTGTCTTTGTTTGGAGCATCTGCAACGCTGAATTCGTTACTGGCTTCTCATCTGATCGATTGTCTTGCAGCAGTCAGCCATGTTGTACCGTGAGCCTGCTCCGCACAATTTTAAGTGATATCTCCCTCTGATTATTCGAGTATTATTGTCTAAACAAGCTTTAATGGACAGCGTAAAGGGGTTATACATGTATATCTAGGTGAGCTAATATGGAATGGACAAAAGATGAAAGATAACGGCAGGTGTTGGGAAATAACTATGCGATGACCATCGTGATAGAAATGTCCCATGTGTATTCATGGTCATCAATCAAGGTTCTCGTGTCGTGGGGCTCTGTCCAAAACGACACGGCTGTACCTGTATACTATGTTTATTATCAACATGTTCCTACGTAATTTGTAACGGGAGAAAACCTTGACCTAGCTCTAGACAACACATTCGGATGCGGCGGTTATCGTTGACGTTCATCAATGGCATGTTAATGATTTACCCTTTTGTAACTACCTGGCAACGATTGGCACAGCAATCTAATTAACAGTCTACGTTACGACTCGTGGGCACCACTGATCGAAATACTCTTCAAAAATGCGCCAACAGAAGTTCTCATACATGCGTCAACACGAGACGAAATTTAGCGTCACATCACACCCTGGCCCCACACCAGTCCTGTGGTATGACGCTGGATTCAAGGCAGAATAGTCTGTGAGGGAGTTGGTTCTGCACAACAGTCTTAATTGAAGACCGATTTACATGTACTTGTTCATTTGTACTTGTGTGGGAGAAAGACCAGAGGGTTCGGAATGGAGACCTTTCCATTCATGCAATGGTTACAAGAAGGAAACGTGTAGACTACAGTGTTCATGTTTGCATGCAGTTGCTGATTCGCTGGTTCCCTTTCTTTTAACCCAGCTCCAATTTTGTTCCTTCTGAGACCTTGAAGTTCCCCTCGTGAACAGAATTTCATTTTAAGGTTATAATGTGCCATCCAAATGTTTATCATGAACTTAAAACAAGAATTCCTGATATCAAAATGTTGGATTGAAGTTCCAGGCCAGGCGTAGCATGAGTCATCTGATCCCAGTTACCGCCTTTTCTCTAACCAGCGTACATGTGCATGCTTCCCTTATCGTCTGCTAAATTCATTAGTGACATGTTTGCCAAATGCTGAACTTGATTCAATTTGATGGGTAATTTTTTTGGGTTGCTTAAACCCGAGCCTCGAATTGGTTATGCGGAGCCTGGCTTAATGGCGCAGCTGTACCGTGGAGAGGAAAATGTAGCGGGATGACATTATGGTCATGCACCTTGGGCTTTTCGTCGTCTGTGCCTGGAGCCTGTGACCTCTGGTTGACCTCATCTTATACCCTATGGGTTCTGGAGTATCCATCATGGTCGAGTTGCTACAGGAAACCCGTGTTTCCCCTGTATCCGTGAAGTGACTATCATATGGAACGGTGGAAGCAAACATTGATGAAGATTGATCGAATATTCAATGAAAAACGAAAATACATCCAGTGATGAGGTCAGGCATATGAGTATATTAAAGTGGCAGAAATGGTGTAATTTTCTACCATTTACAACGATTCAAATCACGTTTTTCAAGTCATAACTTCCAAACAGATAAGACGTATCTGTCGCTTTAAATTTGACCTACAAATAAGTAGGGAACTACAATTTAAAAAACGCGATCCTTTTTGGAGTTCAGGTTTTTTCTTCTGCTAAAAATCAGAAAGTTATTTCAACCGAGATGGGAAAATTCCTTCATAACGCAATAAGCTAAAAGCACGGTAAACTGATTTAGCGAACATACAGAGGCATTTTGATAAAAAGGTAGTTTTCTCGGGGGAAGAATACAAACAAATAGCAACTTTGATAGTTTTAGAGAGTGTATAAGCAAAATCAGATCTATCTCTCCTCGACCCAACCAAGATTCGATTTCTTCAAGTCTGCATGGTTTGGTTCCCCGGCTGTCCGCGCATACCCCCGAGAGTGTGGGGAACAGCTGTGACCGGCTAACATTCTTGATTCGCATCGTCCTTCCCGGGGTAATGATCAGTAAATTCAATTTCAGCTCATTAAGACAACATGCACTGGATACCGATATATACATTCAGAGAGTTCATCGCCCTTCAAAAGAAAAAAATGGCGGAGAGAAAGTAGGTTACATACTTTCCAATTCGAGCTTGATGTCGTGTTTCAAAAAGTAATATGGAAAGATACCGGTACTGGAATTGTATTAATTCGATGGTAATTTCATTTTGAAGTCTGCCATTTCATTTATCACGAGGACAGAGTACAAGATTATAATGAAAGGAAGTCAATCAAACACATCAACATGCGCACCAACCAACAAGCTAACATATTGAAAACGTATTTCCCGACCAAATTTGGACAAGAGCCGTCAGCCAGTTCTCCGGATTTTGACTTGTAGGGCATTGATACCAACAAGCAAACGACTCGACCGACAAATAAGAATACATGTACTCTCAAAGACTAACGAACCTAAAGTCAATGATGAAACAGGTGAAACAAAACCCATCTTTATTGAAATTATGCCAGTAAAATTGATCCAGAATGCTGACAAGCCATTCAGTCCCATTCCCAAGGCCATGGTCAGGCTTCGATTCTCCTTGAACTTTTCATTCGTGGAATTCCACGGTAGAAAGTCAAACGCTCACACCGCCCGAATCCGATCGACCCAAAGAAGTCTGACAAATTACTTTAATCCCGCGGTTTAGTGAGTTGTCGTCAACAAGCTAACGAGGAGGTCCGTTGAATCTCACCGCACCCTGGGCTCCTCACTTTTCCGGACGATTGCATTAATTCACCGGGACTTAGGGCGGTTTTGATGACTCCCAAATGCCAAGAACTTGGCACAGAACCTGGTTTAGATTCAATCAAGACAGCCCTCGGAAATGTTGAACTTGTTTTTGTTCTAAAAAAATCATTCGGATTTAAATGATCAAAGGGTTTAACCACTTTCTGCTTACTATACGGATATGTTTAAGTAAGTTATCGATCAATCAAGTAATTGAAACCAGTCCACTTAATTAACCATTAAGTTCGCAAGTTCTGAAAACACACTTCTATTTATCAAGCACCTTGGTTGAGATCGGCAAAAGAAACGTAAGAACTAGCGCTGCGGTTCCCAGTGTTAAGTGTACATTGTCTGTTCATCCTGTTCTCATCAAAACTGCCAATGGAAAACTGAAGAACACTGAGAAGAAGAGTGTCGCACATATGGTTTATTCATTATAACCTAAGTCAACTTCTACGTACCGCGAGGTGGCGCTGTACAACATTTACGCTGCGGCTACAGACGTATGGGCCGAGTTCGGGCGGCTTGTTCTCGTTTGTTCACGAACAGCTCGATTTGTTGTTCGTGGGTCGGTCGCTCGAACGCCGGGAATGTACAACTGGTTATTAGCGCTAGTAGTTATTTGTGGACGTGGCAAGCAACATGCAACATGGCAGCGTCCTTGTGCATTCTTCGAGAGTTAATGTTGGATAATTGGGCTTACTTCTTTTCCATTAGAAAAATTCATTTCTGTCACGGAAAATTATTGATATTAATTTTGCAAAATTTTCCATAGTCTTCGGCTTTTTAAAGCCATATCGGTACTTTTTGCGGCTGTTCAAAAATCAAATCTCACGAGTTTTTCCGTGTGTTCGTGTGAAATCCTGACGAGGAGGTGGTGTGCGATCCTGTTCCGAGAACAGTGTTCTTGGGAAGTGTTCCCGCCGTTCGAGCGCGAGAACACGCGTCCGTGTCAAGAACGGACCACCCGAACTCGACCATGCATGAACGCATGTCTGTGGCTACGGTACCAGCAGACTGTGACCAACAGCGCAGCATATACATGTACTTCTGTCTTATTAGTACTCTTCTTAATTGTAATTCTATTAAAACAGCCTTTCACTCAATAAATGTGCACATGGTCACACAAAATTGCGACGAAATAAAAATGTTGTGGTACCCTGACAGAAAAAGACTTTCCTGCTTAGCAGATTGGACCTCAGTAAGCCTTTAACTGACAGTGTAACATTTTGTTCTTTATAGTTCCAACCAGCATTTGCTGACCGTATGGGCAAGCCACACTGGAACCTCTCAGAAGCTCGCCGTCATCAATTAACACTTCTCTCACGTCCGCGTTAAGCTCTTCGTCCAAGCTCATTTTTAGAACCTGTAGGTAAGATTGAAAATTGATTACTGTTAAGGTTAATGTTGAAGAAAACAATTTATTACCAATGTGCAATGTCATAATTATGTTATGGAAATGATTTAAGACTTCGCTCTCAGGCGAATCAGGATTCATGACTGATTGCAGAAAACACTGCCAGGGACATAAAAGGCTGCCAAGGGTACAGGCAAAATGCACGTTTCAGTTTTAAGAACGAACAGAGGGTTAGCGGCTTGGCGTAGCGGTTCTTTCCTCGCTTTGCACCAGTGAGGCTCGGGTTCGAGTCCCGGCTTAGCCCAGGCTTTAAGTGCATTTGGTTTCCAGTCCATATTTGTTCTCGAGGTTTTCTCCAGGCACTCCGGTTTCCTCCTGCCTCTAAAACTGGACCTTCTTCCTATCTCCGTAATGTGATGCTGATTCATAACAACAAGAACGAAAATGATAGGGTAGTATATTCAATCTTAGCCGCCCCGCCGAGTTCTGTACCTGCGAAGGTCCTTTGTTGCGGTCGGTTTCGTCTCCCATGAATAATCTGTAGGGCTGAAAGTGGCAACCAAGCCACAGGGCACCAGTGGCTCTCTCCACTTCGATGTTATCTACGACAGTGTGCATGTCAATTTTCTGTTGGCATGCGTGAGAAAAACATTGACGAATCTTTAGCGTGAAAACAAATGTTCGGGCAGGCATAGAATACAAAGATGACTTCATTGTAAATGTTTGATTCATGTTGTGCTATTTAAAGAAAAATGCAATCACATTATTAAAGAAAGCTTGAAAGCAACTTAAAGATGTCTCTCGTCGTTAACAACACACCAGAACAGACCACACTATTCATGAAGGGACGAGTTCGCTATTTTAATAAAAATTCACGACTTTATTTCAAGGTCATTCACCTTAAAAAACATTAGATGACCACTCTCCTTTCTTTCGAAAATGTTGACTTGACTGTCAAAGGCTCCTGCCACGTAGACATACCTGTGAAGATAGGTAAATATTGGTGACAGAAGCACCCTTCTTATCATCTTGCTTTGGGTGCAATTGCGTTTTCACAAGACCTTAACCAATCATAATTGATGATAGAGAACAAAAAAGCCTATGACACATACTTCCCGTCTGGTGATTGGTTGATTCCGTTAGCCATTGTAAAGCCCGTAGCCACTATTCGAGCCTTTTCGCCGTCATAGTAAGCCACTGTCCCGGTTGGTATTGGAGAAAATACTTCCAGAAAACTTCTGAATTTGAAGTCATTTGTGACGTAGAAACGCCTTTCACCAACTGCCACGACATCGTTTGGACTTTCGGGAAAAAGAGGTGCGAAAAATATTTTGTTTCGCTGCTCGCAACTGTAATCAACGAAACTAAATGTACACATAATCAAATAAAATGCACAGCAAAATGACAACCAAGCAATGAGCATACAACTTAGGGGCCTAATTTCAACATGATATCGTTTGAATATAGTCATGCACTTTTTAAGATGAGACCATTGCAAAATTTGTCAATTACTTTAGTTTACCTGTATATATTGTCGCTGGTAACCGTCTCAACGTGCATCAGCGTGTTAGTGTCCTGCTTGTATTCAAATAACTCAATTGATGACCTTTTCTTCCCGCGGTTTGTTGCATACAGTGTTACTTTACCTGATGAAAGATGTCGAGAATCGAAGTGTTGGGCTGAAAAAACTTTTCGAACTCGTATTTTGTTGGCGTTTGTTTGTGATAGAGGGCGCTCTATCACCAGTGCTGGCTGCACCAGCTGTATGGCAGGTCAGGCAGAACGATAAGCACACAGTGCCTACACTGTCACAAGGCCCCCTATATGCACGTGTAGTGATCACGTGACCACACTTACTTACAGACCATTGATATATAATGAAAAGACTAAACCAGTTCATTAATAAATTCTAATTTATGTACGCATACGCATAAATGGCAGGGTAGGTAACAATTTTGAACGGCCCATTCAAGCAATGCAGGGGCACAAATATCAACATCATTTTTGTCATTGCCTTGTCAGTGAGCAGGTCTATATTACCTGTCGCCTCGTCCTCCAAAATACTTAAGCCAACGTAGTTGGCGCCCTCCTTGTCAAACGACTCTCCTCGGATGTTAACCTCGCTTACATTCCGGTCCGGATAGTTGAAATCAAAAGTAAAAATTCGGGTCTTGATTTCATCTTCCATCTCCCATTCGGCTGGGGTATACTTCAGACCCTAGAAATAAAATGCGACTTTTTTAATGACCCTGTCACCCAAACATGACGAGTTGTAATGGTGATATATTTCAGCCAGTAAAGCAAACTGTTCCAAAGTGTCATACCATCCCAAAATGTATGTAACTTACAATGTTTGGATACGCTTAAGTGCTTCGTAAATTATGTACTTACGGACGAAATGAAAGCGATTCCTTTTGATGTAACAGTGATGTCCTCTGACCCAAATTCTAAATTATTCAACACAAACAACAAAAGTGGGAGCTGTTTCGGTAAGCCTATTTATACGAGTTTTGGATTTTATGCTTTTTGAAAATTTCATTCTTCATTTCTGATCAGTTACTGTGGAGCACAGTTAGGTCTTTTTAGTCATCAAATTTAATTCAGATTGAAGCGAGAGAAGACGTCAGGAGTGATACTTACCAATTCCAGGTACCAGACGGCATGGCCCTGGTGTGTGGTTGAACACGTGTCTGTGCACGCCCAGCATCGTCCTGTGAAAGGACGAAGTTATTAAGGTCACAAACAGTATAGGCCTACCCTACAAAATGGGTTACAAATTCGCCAGCAGCAACTTTCAAGTATTTATCTAAAGTCTAACCTAGTGATTTTTGTCTCTTTAATCCATGGTGCTTTTGACGCTGTAAAACTCTATAACGTCAGCCATTGTAAATTTATTCCCACACACCTAAAGGATTATGAAGCAATCTTTGTTTAGACATACACTGACACATAGCTAACAAATATGGCTAGCGTTCCGTGATCAAAATTGGCTTAGTGGCAGAATCAGTAAAGAGAATCTGAGAGAGGGGAGGTCGGATGCTAAAATGACCAGGAAAAGTCCAGCCAATATCGTACAAACTAACAATAGCTGGCGTGTTCACGTTCGACAGCTCCTTTCAACTTCAAGCCCGAGACATTCTGGAAATCAGGTACAGACGGAGCCAGTTCGTTCGCCCATTCAAAGTAGACTTTTTGACCAGCTGAGGTAACATTACAACATATGAAACGCAAGTAAAATAACACCTAATTCGCGGATAATTTCGTAACACAGCAATCAATGCTTTTACCATCCATTTACATTATTCCAGTTTTCCAATTATTGTCAATATTTTCATGTATTGCATTTATAATCCATTTTGCCATCCCTGTTTGCTCCTATCCTTAGTAAAGTCCTGCTACTGTACACCCTTCAGTTGACTACCATACACTACTCGTAGAAAAAGTGTTTCTCACGGTGACTTCCATGTGCTGCCGTGTTAAACACCGCTTGGCTGATTAAAACCCAAGGATTACCCCCCCCATGCCTGCGATGTGCGTACAGTAAAACTTGCTGAAACTATTCAACGGAATGGCACTCACGCGAGTTTGACGGTGTACCGCACGCATACGACCAGCATGAGCACAAGTGTTGCTTTTCCCAAAGTCCCCGCCATCGTGAATGTGTTCCTGTCGACTGAGGTTTTGCAATGGCACAATTGCACAGTATCTGGCCAAGTGACGACTCCACCTCGTATACGTGTAACCGGCGACGGTTGACTGCTTAAATACACACATAACAGCAACTATTTCGTTCTCAATGCGCAGATCTGACCCCGTATCCGGCCGGCCGCTGAGGTAGCGAGCAACAGGGTGGTACGGAGCCCCTAAAGGGACACATGATGAAAACAAATTTAGACGCAAAAATAATTTCAGTTCAATCTTCACTATGTTCACTCGAAATCATTTCACGAATATGTTTCCACCACATTTCTCTTTAGAGGCTCCGTGGGGTAGTCCGTTTGGACTCAGTTGCAGTTTGTCCCTACCGACTCTATTTACAGAGTACATGTACTCAATTCCACCTCGTAACCGGTGACACTGAGGGGTGTTTATCAATTGGCGGGGTATTCTGCAATTGCCCCCCCCCATTTATGTACACGTACACAGAGAAACGACTTCATGCATATCAGTATAGCTTTATCGGGCTAGTTGGTCCTATGATTTGCATATGACGTGACCTGATTAAACACCGACGTTCACATTGTCGATCGTGGAGTAGCTAACGATTGAGAGGATTTCTGGCATGGAACTCTGACTAAATTTTTTTTTAAGTGTCTATAGATTCACCTTGGACCGTGTTCTTGCTTTTTGACTCTACCCCTGGCAACTCTTTTCAAATGCTCGATAGCTGCAGGCCATTTTACGCTGTGTTAACGAGTGAAGCAACGCGATGGTTCACGATTCCTCCGTTGAAATTTGAGGAGGGAACCGCACAGTCTCAACATGGAGGAAGGAGGGGAATTTCTCCACAAATGTTGTTGTTCATGGAGTCGATATTGATGACAGTGACTTCACTTCGAACAGTCGATGGTCTTTTATAGTACTCTAAAAAAGTTACGTCTCTAAATTATGAACGAAATCGAACCTTTGTAATATTACAAAGATTACTCATTTTTTTCCTTGCTTACACTTTGAAAACTAGGCCTACCTTGACAGCGATATGTAGGCATACATGGTTGATGTCTACTAGTAACTCACTAGAAGCCAATTTCATTTATTTCACTGTTAAACCAATATACTTGAAAGGATCAAATTTTGTACAGTCGACAGGGAAATTCCAGTGTACTTACGTAATGCAGGTCCGGTCTTCGTTCTAATTCACATGACCTGCTTGGCACCACCAAGAAGGTCATGTAATTAACCTTTGTCTTTTTTTGTTCGTCTTTTATCCAACATAAACATGCACACTTTATTTGCAGAAATATAGGTCAAATATTCCAGCATATTCCTTTCATCGATATTGTAATATTTTAAAACAGTGAAAACTGTCATGCTTTATTTCTAAAACAAAATCAGTTTAACTGAGTATTTACCCACGGACGCAGTCGGAAAAGGTAATTTCCATTAGACCTACTTTTCCTTAAAACATGTAATCTCAATAATAAACTAAAAAGATAATCAACAAGTTAATAACCTTTCACAATGTCATTCCTTATCACAATCAAGCCTTCATCTACGCTCTTTTCTAGAACGCTAGGAGATCACACATCATCATCTGATTGCCAACTGTTCCGACCAGCATTTTCTGACCGTAGACACTGGCCACACTGGAGCCTTTGAGCAGTGTGCCGTCGTCGGCGAGTACCTCTCGGATCTCGGGGTTCAGTTCTGCATCGAAGCGCACCCATAAGACCTGTGAAATGACAGTACGAGTATTATGGAATGATGGCCTTTGAAATGTGTAATAATTGTCTCAGGGCAAAAATTTGCCGTTTATTTTTCCGAATTTTCGTGAAAAACAAAAAGTTAACAAAAGATACCAATGCAAATGATATCAGGACTTTTTTCCTTCCCTGATGCTTTTAGCTTGTAAGTCCACAATGTGGAGTCGCTGATTAGCTTGCAGCCGCTCACCTGAGTGGTTCCCACCCACCTATCTCCGGTCATTACATCGAGTTTATAGGGCAGGTAGTGGCATCCCAGCCACAAGTCTCCTTTACTGTCAACGTTGATGTTGTCAACTGACGTGTGCATGTAGATTTTCTGGGTAAACATTGTACAAAAGATGTCGAATTCAAAGATTTTGCTCAAACGTTTTGGGCGTGTGTGATAATTGTAAGCAATTGCCGATATCGATTACTGATTGTCAGTACTGTAACCATTTTCCATTGATAGATTAATCGGCCCTTGTTTTTAATTCAACATTCACAGGATAGAGAAATTTTCACTAGTAATCATGTTCATAGCTTATAAAGGTTCATTCAAAACAATTAACATTGTAGTTTCGCTATTCGATCTTTTTGCCCCCATTCGTTAAAAAGCCTTCATATGTACTAAATATTCGATACTTGTGAAGGCCTTTTTGCGAATGGAATGTTGCACTGCATAATGAATAGATACCACTGCGATGACATGTTCATATTGTATGCTTTAAACTTGCCTTTCGGAACTCCAATGAACCGCGAGGGTCGTTCACGTTTCTCTCATAAACACTGATTTCGCCATCCAGTAAACCAGAGACATAGATGAACCTGCAATCGCAGAACAGGGAAAAGAAAACTTAATATTAGATAAAGAAAAAGCCAGAAGTTGCAATCTGCATTCAAGTTTACCTCCCCCGATTTGGTTTTTACCTTCCATCTGGTGATCGGTTGATACCGTTGGCTACGGCGAACCCACTGGCTACTTGCTCGGCCTTGGAACCGTCGTAGTAAGCCACTGTTCCCGTCGGTAGGGTTAGAGCGACCTCCAGAAGCCGAAAGCGATCAAGGCGAAGATCGTTGGTGGCGTAAAACGTGTCGGCACTTGTAGCTATCACATCATTGGGTCTGGGAATGATGAATGAAATGACCTATCAAGATGTAGCACTCGGTAATTTCCGTTCGGTGACTCGTGCCATTCAAGACCATCAATAACAAGACTTAAGAAAACTTGGGCTTACGCAAAAATATTGTCGTCTATAACCGTCTTTCGATGGTGCAGCGTTTTAGAATTGTGGTCGTAATCAAACAATTCAACCGACGGTGTTCTTGGGTGTAGTTGTTTGTTGACCACAAACACGGTGACTTTTCCTGATAGAAAGTAGGCAAACACAATTTTATGGCACGCTTTTCAAACCCGTTTTTTTTTCAATTCACGGACGAAACTTTCCTTGTAAACCCGAAATCTATTGAGAACAATCATTTGGCTTTCTTTCTCAGGGTGTTCAACATTGATGCAATAGTACGATGTCCAGAGTAGTTACCAACAGAAACGGCATGTGAGCCCGAGAGGTGAACGCTTGTACAGTTTATACGCCTATCTGTTTGTTGGTTAAAGGAACAAGGAAATGAGATTTTCTTAGAATTACTTTTTGTCTATCTATGTACTCTTCTTCCATGAATGAAGACGGTTTGACATCTTTTTTGAGTTACGTGAACTGAGCGGTGCACTTTTTCAATCATTAAAAACTGACCAAGCATTTCTGGACAGGTGAGGGCGCTTTTGCTTTGATGTAAATCCAGGAAGACGTGGTTCAGGTTGCATGCTTTACTGGTGGAGGATATTTGAGGGTACTACGAGGCACTCACAGATTCAAATTATTTGCATACCATTCAACTTACACAGGACGACCATAGCTTATCACTTATCTTTTTTTCTTTTAAGGTTAAATTAAAACTGTGAAAATACCAGTGTTGGGGTCCTCCCAGGCGCTTGTTCCAAGTGGTTTCATGGCCGTCTTGTTGAAGGAGCTCCCCGTGATCTTTACTTCCTTCACGGCGTCGTCCGGTTTGTTAAAGTCAAATATGTAAATACGGCCTTGGATGGAGTTTATATGAGCCTCAGTGAGGGCCACGCCCTAACATTAAATGAGTTTGGGAAGTATCAGTTTGAAAAATGTGTGTAGATCTCCTGTCCAAGTTGACATTGGTTCGGAACAATTGAATGCCGATTTAACTGAAACGTTTGATGGAGTTTATACAATCTGTTCGTTGTTTGTTCGACTAAGATAACATCAAGTAACAACAAATCAAAAGAACCTACCGATGTGATGAAGGCGATGCCATTGGACAGTGTTGTTATATCTTCGGAGCCAACATCTGTCGATGTACGAGGGAATAACAAAATATCGGTTATTATGTTCCTGGGTAATTTGAAACTAATCCTCGGGGACACGTCAAAATTGCAGACCTTAACAAGAATGTGAATGAAGAAAGAAAAGTGTCTCTGGAAACAGATTACAACCCACTTTTCCTCGTTTAGCAACCGGCTAACTCGTTTAGCAATTGCTTGCGATGTCTTGAAGATATTCACCCATGAGATGACATTTTTTTGGTCTAGATGCGTTATTCAAACTCACCTATTCCGGGGACAATGTGACAGGGACCTGGTGTGTGATTGAACATGTGTCTGTGTACTCCCATGATGATTCTGGAGGAAATTGTGAAGAAATTATGATCATTGAGACGATAATAATGATTATGCAAAAAGCGTTTTTAAGACTTCGATGATTAGAAGATATTCCAGTGGTAACACTTTTTCCTTGAAGTTAATCAACTCTTCATAGGTTTGTCCAATTATAGGGTCTACAAGTTTAGAACTTGCAGTGAATTTTTTTTTCTTGATAAAAATGTGAATGTAATCATTTCTTCTTGGAAGTTCGTGCAGTCGCAGCGATCGGAAGTACATCGGTCCAAAATAGTTATATGAAGATGTGTAAGGTGCTTTAATGTTTGTTGCTGCTTTGAGACATTTTGCCCGTCGGAGGGGGGGGGGTCGCTACTTACTCGTGGTTACCCCCTTCATTCAGCTCTGGTATTGAATACGACCTTTCCTCCACCGATCCTTAAGCCTTATAGAATTACCTCGAACGTACAGACACCGAGACACACATGCGGGATCATTTGGGTTTCGCCTGACTGTACACTTGGCCCAAACTACATGTACATGTAGGCCTATGTCCTTGAACCAAAGTGCAGTACGTATAGTCTGTGTGCAAACATCGGTTATACAAACGTGAACGCACGCAGCCCGTGCGCAGTCATATTCTGCATGGATACTTCATATCAATGTTTTCTTCGACAAAATTTATAGTTTCAAATGCCCAGCAAGATGTGCCAACCCCGACTCTCTATATGTAGGGTAAGTGCTCACGCCAACTTCAGAAGTCGTTGAAGCAGAATTACACTTGCGACGAACAAGACTGCCTTGACGATGAAACCCGCCATGTTGGTTGGTTCAGATGAAAGATAAACTTGGCATAAATTTTATTACGGAGCTGTAATCATTGAAATGCACACCGAGGCAAAACTTGACACGAGTCATCCGTGCGGAAATGTGCATTGTGAATCAGGATGCTTGTGGAAGCGTCCGTTCGGGCCTTTGCAAATGGAGTCCGTGGTACCCATGGCACTGAGACGGACAAAGTTCGACCTTGATCGCCAATCTCAACAGTTCATCAGACATTACTGAACTGATATGACCATTTGTTAACATTTAACCTACTGCAGATTCACAGGTGTATTCAGAACAAACTTGTTCCGGGGGCCAAATTTGAGGCTATATTTTGAGGCGTATCGCGTGCTTTTTGAAGGAAGTGAAATGAACCCCCTCCCTCTAAAATCTCCCGTTTTCTCGCATTTGTCTTTTTTTTTGGGGGGGTGGCCCCATTATACCCTCCGCTCCTGATTGAATTCAGTCTTCAATTTCAGAATTATCAATAAATTCATTCTGAAGATGAGAATTATTTATGGATCTATCTGCGTGAATCATAAAAACTCCCAATTCGGGCCTTTTGTATTCACCAATAAATTTGAAGAAATGTTGCCGAAACTGATTATCTCCCATATGAATTAACCCACTTCATTTTTAATGTTGAACCTGTTCTCGTTTCGTTTGAAACAAATGACAAGTTTATTATTATCCCCAATCATCAGTTTTTATAATATAATATTAATTGTCATCTATCTTCTAATGCTTGCTTTTATTTCTGTTCCATTCCAACCGACGAATAACAAAACACCCAGTTAGCGACCAGATTTGTTCAATTATAATTTGGCCTTCAAAGAGCCGGGTTATTTTGGCCCATCTCACACCCGGGGTAGGGGCAGGGGGCGGACTCCCACCAACAAGAACTCGGCTGTGGCAAGTTTAATTTTTTTTTTTAACTTCGTACGCATGTACAGACACTCCTTATCCGTTATCATTACAACTGAGAAGTTTGAATTCAATCAGACGTAGGTTTTGTAGTTACGGTCGTTTGAATTTTCAAGGTTACATGCGTGCCAGCGCAGCCTGAATGGCAGCCTGAAAATAGTACTTCGATCTTTGTTCGCTACTTTGTGAGGTTACTCCACAACGTTTTACAAAGAAATTTACTCCATGTAAATTTCATTGACAAGAATGATAGCCAGACTGCCCCGCAGGTGCACCGACCTCTATTCATATATTTAGCTTCGTGACCTGTGATTTATCGACCACAAATGTATTTAATGTTGCTGAATTCGGAAAACTAGATTGTACAACAACTGTCTTTAGACACTTGAAGTACTTACGCTAGTCTCAGCAGCCGTTGAAGCAGAACCACACCTATGACGAACAAGACTGCCTTGACGATGAAACCCGCCATGTTGATTGGTAAAAGTTAAAAGGTGTGGATACCTCGGAGTTTATTGTGGATCATCAATGATGGAACTGTACATTGTACTTACCGAGGCAAAATGTGTCGGAAGTAATGTATGCGGTAGTATGTATTGTGATCAGGAGTGCCCTTTGGAATCAGTGATCTGTAATTTACGTGAAAGTTCAACCTTGATCGTGTATCTCAACTGTGCGTCAGCCACATGAAGTATAGTTGTGACCCCTGGCTGCATTCTTCCAGTTCTAGTGCGCAAGTACGTGAGCATTAAATTGAATATTCATGACTAAAGCACATGGCGGCTGCTTTAATACACCAAACGCGACCTGAAAGTGAGGTTACGTGAAGACAAGGCACTACTTGAAACGAGAGGCCCTGTGGTGTAACATTGCAATACATGTAAATACACGAGATCAGATTTATGGCGGGAATCATGTACAGAGCCCTTAACAACAACAATGAACAGAACGGATGCCTTAACCATGTTCTTCGACACCTAAGAGATGGAACGCCAAGACATAGGACACTTCAACTATCGGGAGATCGATTACAAGACCATGTAAGCAGGATCAAGCAAATCTGAGGCATTCTCGACGTTGTGCTGGATAATTTATGGTCCTGACATGTTACCCAACCAACAAGACAAGATGAAATTCTTGCCTCGCTTTCAACCCCGACATGACAGAAGAAGTGGAGATGACGACACACCTGAGGCAGTTTACACATTTTAATACTTCTTTGCTCCATTTTTGAAAGCTACCTGCTTCAAGTATACATAATGCCCACGTGGTTGATATCTACTGTAACTCACTAGAGGTCTCGTTTATTTCTCTGTTAAATCAATAATTTAAACTCGATGAGATCATTTGTTCAGTAGACCCATAAGGAGATTCAAGTGCACTTAATGAGGTAGGTCAAGTCTTCATGCATACTTCTTTCCTAGCACCACTAAAACGTATCTATAGCCACTCATTTATCTTTTAGCCAACATAAATTGCGAAACTTTATTGCAGAGGTATACGTCAAACATTCCAGCATTTCTCTTTAATAATCGGTACTTTAATATTTTGAGGTAGTTAAACTTCTTGTGCCTTATTCTTAGATGACAGCGTCATCTTATTTTAGTATTCACCCGCAATCGTTGTCAGAAAATATAATTTACGTATACTTTTGCTTATAAAAACATGTTAATTCGGCAATAAACTCAAAGAAGACTTCGTGGGTAAACAGGTATTAGTAACCTTTAACAGTGTCACTTATTATAACAATCAAGCCTCCATCTGCGCTCTTTTCTAGAACGCAAGGAGATCACACATCATCATCTGATTGCCAACTGTTCCGACCAGCATTTTCTGACCGTAGACACTGGCCACACTGGAGCCTTTGAGCAGCGTGCCGTCGTCGGCGAGCACCTCTCGGATCTCGGGGTTCAGTTCTGCATCGAAGCGCACCCATAAGACCTGTGAAATGATAGAACATGAATGATGATTGATTATTGAATGATGATGACAATGTGCAATAATTGCCCAAGTAAAGTTATTCGAAGATATCTCAATATATTCAGTTAACCATAAAATCAACGATAGATACTCATGTTTATCAGGACGCCCCCTTTCCTGACGTGTTCAGTTCTGAAGTCCACAATGTGGAGTCGCTGATTTGCTGGTAACCGCTTACCTGAGTGGTTCCCGTCCACCTATCTCCAGTCAGTAGATCAAATTTATGGAGAAGGTACTGACATCCCAGCCACAAGTCTCCTTTACTGTCAACATTGATGTTGTCAACTGACGTGTGCATGTAGATTTTCTGGGAAAACATTGCATGCAAAGATATCGACTTTAAAGAGAATGTTTTGCCGATATCGATTATTGACTGTCAATACTATCATCGTTTTTATATTGAAAGATTATTCAGCCCTTGTTTTTATTTCAATATTCACGGAACAGAGAATTATTCACACGGCATATTTAATCATTGTGTATCAGCGTGACACTCAGTGTTCATATTGTTATTTCCATTTGCAAAAGGCCCTTTTTACAAGTTACAAATGTATGGATACAGTTGCATCGCATAAATGATAAGCATCACTTCAATGAAGTGTTTGTATTTTTTTCCTGATTTTAACTTGCCTTTCGGAGCTCTAGTGAACCGCGACGGTCCTTCGGGTTTCTTTCAAAAACACTGATCTCAGCATCCATTACGGCAGAAACATAGATGAACCTGCGCCACGCAATACAGGGAAAAGATACCTTAACATTAGATCAAGATCAAGCGAGAACAGTCATTCGTTTTCACCTCTACAGACTTGGTTGTAAATTTTTTTTAAACGTCATATTACCTTCCATCAGGTGATCGGTTGATACCATCGGCATAGGCGAACCCACTGGCCACTTGCTCGGTCTTGGAACCGTCGTAGTAAGCCACTGTTCCCGTCGGTAGGGCTAAGGAAACCTCCAGAAGCCCCAAGCGACCCAGGCGAAGATCGTTGGTGACGTAAAACGTATCGGCACTCGTAGCTACCACGTCATTGGGTCTAGGAATATAAATGAAATGACCTGTCAAGAAGTGGCAGTCGGTTATTTCCATTCGGTGACTCATACCATTCAAAACCGTATTATAAAAGTCGAGCTTACGCAAAAATGTTGTCGTCTATAACCGTCTTCCGATGGTGCAGCGTTTCAGAACTGTGGTCGTAATCAAACAATTCGACCGACTGTGTTCTTGGGGGCAGTGGTTTATGGACCACAAACAAGGTGACTTTGCCTGACAGAAAGAACAAAACCCAAAATTTATTTCATGCAGTTAAAACCTTAATTAACTTACGGACAAAAAAATTCTTTGTAAAACTTGAATCTTTTGGGAACCATAATTTAGACTTCTTTCTCGGGGTGTCCAACTTTAATGCAACAATCATGTCTGGTGGTTATTTACCAACAGACGTTCTGGAATAGTTTACGACGTAAATCAGTGCCTGTGAATCTGAAAGGTAAATGTTCTCATGGTTTATACGTCCTCTCGTTTATTGGTCTATTTGATGCTTTCCCTCCGTTGATTGGTGAAAGATGTTTTGAGGCCGCTAGAAGCCACTCCCTTATTCTCATTGTTCTCCCGCCGTTCAACCCATATGGCCCAAAAATGGTTTATCATTTATTTTTGTTCTTTCGTTTTGGATGATATTGAAATTTAAAACATAAAATACCCGTTTGGGGGTCCTCCCAGGCGCTTGTTCCAACCGGTTGCATGGCCGTCTTGTTGAAGGAGCTCCCCGTAATCTTTACTTCCTTCACGGCGTCGTCCGGTTTGTTAAAGTCAAAGATGTAAATACGGCCTTGGATGGAGTTTATATGAGCCTCAGTGAGGGCCACGCCCTAACATTAAATGGGTTTGGGTAGTATTATTTAAAAAAAATGTGCATAGATCTCCTGTCCAGGTTGGCATTGGTTCGGAACAATCGCATGCTGATTCAACTGGAAGTTTGATGAAGTTTTACAATCTTGTCGTTGTTTTATTTTACCAAGACAACATTTAACTTATCATGAGGTAACAACATATCAAGAGAACCTACCGATGTGATAAAGGCGATGCCGTTCGACAACGTTGTTATATCTTCGGAGCCAACATCTGTCGATTTACGAGGGAATGACTAATGTCGGTTATTGTGTTCCTGAGTTATTCTAAACAAATCCTCGGGGATATGAAAATTGCAGGACTTGACAAGAATGTGAATGAAGAAAGAAAAGTGTCTCTGGAAACAGATTACAACCCACTTTTCCTCGTTCAACAACCGGATGCTATCACTGCGTCATCTCATCATCTTATTATGATTACTTGCGATGTCTTAGACATGAACATGTTCACCCAGACATCATAAGGCAACACGTTCTTGATGCATTACTCACCTATTCCGGGGACAATGTGACAGGGACCTGGTGTGTGATTGAACATGTGTCTATGTACTCCCATGATGATTCTAGAGGAAGTGGTGAAGAAATTATGATCAAATAATGATTACAATCAGTGTGTTTACGACATTCATTTTTTGGCTAGAGGTTCCAGTAGGGACACTTTTTCCTCAAATGTTAATCAACTCTCCTTAGGTTTGCCAAAGTAAAGGGTCTACACGTTTATAACTTGCAGTGTTTTTCTTGTTTGTTTTTTGTTTTTTCGTACAGCGTACAAAGATGTTTAAAGTGATCAATGTTTGTTGCTGCTTTGAGACATTTTGCCCGTGGGGGGGGGGTCGCTAAGTTACTCGTGGTTACCCCCTTCATTCAGCTCTGGTATTGAATACGACCTTCCCTTCACCGATCCTTCAACCTGATATAATATCTGTAGAGTAAAGACACCGAGACACGCTTGCGGGGTCATATGAGTTACGCTTAAATGTGCGCTTGGACCAAGCTGTATATGAAGGCCAGCCAGCCAGCCAGCCAGCCAGCCAATGTGTCACACAGATACATCAAAAGATGGGTGCAACAGAGGATGGAGGGGTGAGTTACAAAATGGCCTTTCTCTGTGTAGGCTAATACTTTGAACCGCCGTTGCCGTTCTTGACACACACACACAGGTACACGTCGTGTGGGTCCTAATCATTATTCGAGATACTTCATATAAATTTCTTTGACAATAATGATAGCGAGATTGCAGGTACACGGACTCCACCTCTCTTCAAGTTAGCTTGATGAGTTCTGATTATCGTCAAATCGTCTGTTCATGTTCCTGTATTTAGCTCGGAAAACTAGACTGAACAAAAATGGTCGTTACAGTGAAAGTGCTTACGCTAGTTTCATCAGCCGTTGAAGCAGAACCACACCTATGACGAACAGGACTGCCTTGACGATGAAACCCGCCATATTGTTTGGGTCAGATCTTAGATGAATACCTCAGAATTTATGGTGGAGCTTCAATAATGGAACTGTATTCATTACAGGGCAAAATGTGTCACAAGTAGCGCATGCAGAAGTAGGCCCTCGTGTGTTGTGATTCAGTCAGTAGGGGTGTACTGAACCATTCAAGAATTCAAGCTCCATTGAAAAGAGTGTAAAATCAACCAAGTTTGGAGTCCCATGGCAGGCAACTGAAGTCCCAGAGGCATCTCAAACAAAGAACAATGTGTTGTTTGGTCCTTCAGATTTCATTTGAATTTCAATTTTTAGTAGGTTAACCAATGAATTTTTTAATTATCCGCCCAAAACAAACTCACCCCCCAAAAGTGAATGTTG
>NW_019091360.1:3497304-3551366 GCF_001949145.1 Acanthaster planci
GGGGGGGGGGGAAGCAATTCCGGCCCCGGTTCTTTTAGGGTTAAGGTGTCGCTTGAAACGTACCAACATGTCCCAACTACGGCAATGGCCCTAACCACTGGGTCTGCCCCAATCGTACCGGTAGTTGGGACATCCCAAGTGCGCGTATGCGACGCGACAGAGCAGTCCGGGAATCTAAAGTATGGTAGACAATTAATACTTTAGAAAATAAATTCCTTAAAATTATTGCCAACTCTCCAACGTGTTTTTGAGACAGAGTTCCTCGAGAAACCTTTATCCAGAATTGATCGTGATCAGTCCTTGGAGATGTTTTGAAGCATTTTGCTCTTCCCACTACTCCTATGGGGCACTGGAAAGAGCAAATGTCTTTTACAAAATTGTCCGGGGGGGTTACATCACATGCGAATTGTTTTACTGATGGGGGGGCTGCTTCCCCCCCAGCCCTGCAACTAGTTGAGACTTTATCGGAAAATTCATCGCCCTGCGGCCGTATTTCCCTTCGCAGCTGGATCGGTCCCAACCACAATTTGCACTTTAGTGGCCGAATTATAGTTGGGACGGCCCAATTGTAGTTGGGACCATTGCTTTAGTTGGGGTGTATGTGACAGCTGCTCTTACTGCGCACCATTTCTGCGCACTCTCTCAATTGACTCCACTGTAAATGTTGAACAGCGACCTCTTGGGTCCGATCAGAACACACCTGTTGGAAAAGTGACTTCCGTGCTGTTGGTAGAATCTTAATTTCTCCCCCTGGAAAGTCCCTCCATCAAGAATTAAGTCCACTTCTTGAAAAATGTGACTCACTGAACAACAGGTACTTTGCATTTTCTTGTAAAGATTGTTGTTTAAAATTTCATATTTAGAGTCAGTATTTGTATTTGCTCGTAAAAGAGTAAAAATATTGAGAGTGTTTTTTTGTGTTGTAGGGCGTTGGAAGTCTCGACCAAAGTCCAACTCAGCAGGCGGTCATTCAAGCGCTAACACTTCAGCATGCAGGCCAAATAACCATATCTCTATCGAGAAAATATATATGTAGGGTCCTATCCTGGTGTTTTCGTCCTCAGAAGCTGCCAAAAGACGATGATGTAGTGGAAGCATTGGCCTGCAGAAGCTGTGCAGAGGTATCCTGAGTATAGGTAGGGTGCATTTTGTTTGTGACATTTGTTTGGAGTTGCGTAAATTGTGAAGTTAACGTGCATTAAGAGGGCCTAGTTTCATTCATGTCATTACAGCACCGGTACAGTTGGCAATTCAAAGTATATTGACGTTTTGTGGGAATGACCATGAGTTGTGGATACTCATGTTAATATAAGATATTTATGAATACTTAGAAAGAATTTTTTCCCTGGACACCAGGTTAGCCTGTTCACCCTCAAACAGGTAATTTGGTCTCAGGTTTAGTTTGTGTTTTCATTGAGGAAAACTTGTTCATAAATTCGGCTGAGGGAAAACTGTTTACAAAGTCAACAGAAAAGTTTGCTAGATGGGAGATTCTTCCTAGTTTGTCTTTATCGAAGGAAAGGATATACTATTTAGCATGTATCAATTCATTTGTAAAGTGCGTAGGCCCTACGTATTGATATAGACCTAAATAATAATTATTAAAGAAACATTATCAATTTGTAGAAAAATGAATAGGCCTCAATGAGAGGCTACGGAAATACAGTTATAGGTTATGGGGCAGTGCAGACATCTGGGAGTTTCACAAAATTGTGGGTAGCAACCATACCGCGCTGAAGAAAATAACTACAACGAGCGTGCGCGTACGTCCTGATCAAAGAAAAATTGATTAACCTGATCCTCGGACTGGCTGGTGCATGCATACAGTAAGTCGCCATGGTCGCTGTTTTCACCGGCATGGTACCTACCATTTTGCGAGAATCCCGGATGTCCGCACTGCCCCATATCATGGAGGAATATTTAAAGAACACATGGTTATGCTTATATTGCCCTATACCAAACAGAAAAGTTGAGTCCATGTATTTGATTACATTATTCAGAAGTATTTGCATTAGATGCAACATGTTTGTCCTGCATCATTTTTCAGCACTGTAGCTGTTTTTAATGGCTTAAATTAATTGCATATATATCCAAAAGCAAAAGCAAAATACATGTAAATGTGCATTGCATTTGTACATGTAGGCCCTACTTGTTCTTTTCAAAAAGAAAACAGGATGATGTACTCCAAAATTACGCTCTGGGGTTGTCACTGTAATTTTATTTTGTTTATAATTATTTGAAAAAAATTGACATATAGATTCTTTTCTTGGTTAGGAAGGGTACCCTGGAAATGCTAATTTTTTGTTTTTGCCTAACACATTTTAAATTTAGGGAAGGGCAGTTGAACAATAGGTAGTATTCCACTAATCCATGTGCCAAGGTTTGGACCTTTTTTTTAACCAGCTTTTCAAAAATCTTTGGTTTTTAGCATGAGCATAAATCCCAAGCGGATAGGGGTGTATATGCCCCCAGATTTTGACTAGGGGATGAGCTATTAAATAATTCCCCCCCCCCCAAACTTTTTTGCAATGATAGAAAATTAAAGCAGATTGTAAAGTATTTTTCACACTTCCCAAGAACCAAAATGTATTCGATATCAGTCAAAAGGAGAACAATAAAAATATGCCATTCTGACGTATTTGAATGAATGTCATACACATTACAGATTTATGTCTGTACCATGAGCATTGCCCCCTAATATAATCTCATATGGTGTTATCTCCCCACAGCTTTTCAAATTTCCATGGTAGGGCAAGTCATCCTGCACAATTCCCAATCCCCAATTTCTGGCATAGATCGATGCCACTAGTTGTCAGGTGGATTTTGCACAATTTATATGGGACTGCCAAGGCTAAAAAGTGTAGGCCCTATATTGTATCATGTTTTATATATTTTTTCATTAAAAATGTTCTTTAGCCAAATATGCAAATATGCATACATGTACCTCACAGATCCTTTAAAGTCTACTGGGAAATTTGAGAAGATTTTAAGGATTTTGGCAAACCTGTAGAAACCAATTTATAAACAAAGACTTTACATTGGCCGAATGGCCCTTGAAATTTCAAGTGTAGGATGTGTGTTTAGGTTTCTGTACAGTGGAGCATTTTGGAAAAATTATCAAACAGGCTCCTAACATAAATATTGTGGGAATTGGGCTTAAACTTAAATCTCACAGTTCAAAGGGAATCACAAGCTCTTTAATGGTTATTTTTTTATAATTGTTTGATTGCATATGCCAGAAAAACTATTGACTTGCAATCCCAGCAAAGTGAAAACTCTATTGGACTTTCTGGATTTTGAACGCGGAATGAACAAGAAAATTATTTCAAAGGCAACACATGCTTGTTAATGGGAACGTTAAACTAGAAACCAGTCGACCAGTCCTGTAAGTTTTTATTCCAAGCAAATTTTCATACAGTAACAAATCCACAGTCAGATGTCGTTTGGCTTGTCCCTAGTAATATCCAGTTTCAAGCCCTTGTTATACTTGTCTGACCTCCAATCCAACATGGTACCCTCTCAGTACTGGGCTAGGGGTGCTCTGTGAGTACCACACAAGTCTATCCTATTGTGTGGGCTGGGGTGTAATTTGCATTCGGTTCACTGGTTCATTGAACAGACATATACCCACAGAGGTTACTCTATTGTTGAGAACCTGCTTCTATTGACTGCCTGTTCTGGGTTTTATGTGAATGAGCATGGAGGTTAGAGTGCTGAGCATAACTGGTTTCCTTGTGTGGGTGTGGCAGATGTAAAGCGTGTTGATGATTAAACAACAGTCACAGTTTTGAATATTTTCAACATGTTTCATTTAAAAATGTTCTGTTACAAATCTGCATCGTGTGATTAGACATTCCAAAGTGTTTACCCATTGGAATGAAGTACATGTAATTATAGCCTCATTCTCCGAGTTGGAACTCCATAACATCCATTGATAAGAAAGTAATGAATATCAGAATAAGAGAAAGAGATTTCAAGTTTGTGAGCTGTAATGTCAACCTCAGTTTCAAGCGGTTTACAATCATTGTGTCAAATTACACTATCAGTCTTCTCAAACTGAAATTTATAAAAAGCCAATGGAATTGTATTTGTAGTTGGAAGAACCGAAACCTGAAGTCTGCTTATTTAGGGCAGAGAAACTTTGAAAAATAAGTGTTTACCGCAAGTTGAAAAGTAGGTTGTCCAAGTTGGCAATTTTGAAAATACTTTTTTTTCAGAATTTACAATAGGACGTCCAAAATGGCTAAAGTAATACGAGATGTCTAAAAGATGCCCATAGAATATTTCTAGCTAAAACCTTGCTTGAGGTTTTTCTGTTGAAAATTTGTAAACCTTTTTTTTTACCTGCAACTGATTGTAGTTTTTCTTCCATCCTGCAGTACTTACTGCTGAGTTAATCCATGATGGCTGCCAGTTATCGGAGAAGCAGAGGTGAACGGTATGCTTCAAATCTCAGCTCAACGTCAGGCATTGTAGAATACAGTTACGTCCATGACGCAAGTGGAACCGATTCCAGAAATGGTGGGGTCTACGCTGTACGCAAGCGTGAGTATGAGTTCTTTTCCCCAACAGGATGTTTTTATTGTTCCAAAGTTGACAACCATTTAGTGCATCAAAATGGATGATCTTATTGATTTTATGTCCTATAATATGCTAAAGAGGGACAGATTTCCAGGAATCATTTCATTTTAAAGTTTCAGTCAGTTTGTTGGCTTTCACAAATTTTCTGCTAGGATTGGAATGTCGGGGCCCTGATATTTTTATTAAATGGTAATTCATTTGGTCAATTTTTCTACATAAAGTGATAACCTATATTTTGTGGCCTTGAGACAAATGGTTCAGTTTAAGAAGAGTTCTTAATTATTTTTGAAAAAAACACAGAACCTTTGTTCTACAGTGGTGCATTAGTGCAACAGTAAACCTGATTAGCCATATGTCTGTTGGCATAACTCCAGCCATGCTCGTGTTTACACAGTGTCAAAAATAACCATTTGTAACCCAAGTAACATAAGCAGTGTCCATTACATTGTGCTTTAGTTTTGTCGACAGCCCTAAATCATTGTTGTCAATGAAAATGCATTCCCTGTGCATGAATCATAAATATGGAGTGTAGGTGTCTCGATTTTTAATGCCTCAAGTCCAAGATCCCAACCTTAAAAATAAAGTTTGTTTCCTTCCGGACCACTAACATCTTGGTTTGTGATTTCATCTTGCTTAGTGGGCTTGTAAAGAAGGGTATTAATTTTGGATATTTGACATTGCCTTTAAAATAAATGTTTTTTAAGAAAACCACCACTGGTAAAAGACTAATTGTTACACCCGTTATCAGTCGACAGTATGTGCATAGTACGCTGCTTCTGGGTTAAATTTCAACCTAAACTGCATGGGTTAGTGTCAGGCATGCTATCGGTACCCTGCCTGAACACAAAAGGTTTTCGTTGCTGTGGAGTAAACACTGTACATGTTTGTATGCACAGGTATGCCAGGTTATTTTCTTACTGAAGACCATCCAGTCAATTGAATTGAAAAACTTTGAGGAATTTGAAAAAAAAACTTGATTGTGGAATGTTGATAAAAATAACAATTGCCTCCAACCCCTCTTCATTTGTTTAATCAAGGCTACTTGCACTTTGAACTTGAGGTTGTTGAACATGCTTTGTACAGTGTATGCAGAGCTTACATGTAGGTCAGAAAATAAAATAGTTCTGCTTCCAGTTTTCTGACTGACCTTAATTTTTTGGCACAAGCCTGAAATTATTATCGATCGGCATTTAAAAAAGAATGAATTGAAAAAAAAGTTGATAATAAAAATTCCTGTCATCTGTCCCCCCAAAATGTCTCTCATCAACTTGTTTTTACATCAAAGACACTTGAATTCAAATGTTTGTCTACTTTAATTCACAACTTTTGAGAAGACATTGTTTCATGAGTTTCCTTTGCGTTTGGCTGTGAAAAAAATGTGCAATGATGCTCAAATGCTCAATGCTGTGCTGGTTCCTGCTGCTCCACACTGCCATTGCTAAAGAAATCATGATGGCAATGTGGCAACCAGTATAGCATCCCAGCCACATAGTGTTACCGTACATTATAAATAAGTAAAACATTGATGAAGTAAGAAATTCATCAACTTCATAATTCGCTATCATTAAACTTGATTTTGTCTGTATTATTTTCCATGCTCATGAATTGCTCATACTTGAACCAAGCCCGTTTCATCAAAATTTCTTGTTGCAAGTTGATGTTCATAATCCACCCCACAGATGCATCCTGCATGCATGGACATTTTTGGCCTGTTTCCAGTCGTGACTAGTGTTGTGCACAATGGTGTGCACAACCTGAATCCTCCATTATTTTAAGAATTACAGTCGGTAAATATTTTTCACAGCAATCAATGCAAGTTTATATCATTTTTGGTGGCAATTATTTAATAGTTTATGTTGTGCAAATGGAAATGGTCAAGGGTGAAATTGGCATATAATTGAATATCCCGTGCAATCAGCACGCACAAAAAATTGCCAAAGATTCAAAATTTCTACCTTGCCACCCTATTTGAGAGGCACGTATGTGTAATTGGAAGCAGAAAATTGTTTTTGATCTGCTTATATACATGTAAGTTTAAGCATTTTTTCTTTCACTGCCTAGAATACTTGCATTCAGTGATTCCCTAAACCCTCACATAGAAAAAAGTCTGCAGTATGTATGTTGTGCAATGAAAGTCACCACATAAATGAATCGTTACGTTTAAACAAGACTACATTGCTATGACACTTTAAGGCATTTGTACTTGTAGCATCATGATATCACTTTAATTACATTACAGTTTCTAACTGATAAGTAACATTAATGTACTTAATTTTTTAATCGCTATCATCGTATCTGAGATTACCAAAATAAAATCGGGTTTGTCAAATATTGGTAATAGAGATGAACGTTGGACGCACCCTCTGTCCTAAAATTAATGTAACATGTGATAACCACACACCATTGACAAAATCAACTTCATCTGTAGCTCTGAAATCCCTGAGGAGCTGTTGCATGAGACCTTGATTACAAGACCTCAGACACAATTATTGATGTACTTCCAGTTGCCTGTGTTTATCCTACCATATACAGCCCTCACCTTTCGGTACCAGATTTTTTTCTCTCGCTTGCTCCTAGCCTACATGTAACCTCTTACATCTGTTGCTGTGACTCGTAACATGGAATATGTCAACAGCTCTGCCTTCCTGGAGGATTGCATGCCTTTCATAGTTACTCTGGTTTGGTGACAGCACGTTACAGCCTCTGTATTCTGTCTTCCTCAGAGGTGGGCCATTGCTCGTTGGCTCTTATCAAAACCGTGCCTAGTCTTGAGTGCACTGAGGGGGTTCTCGGTCCTTGGCTTTGGATTTCAGACTTGTTGGTGAGGCTGGATGTCTGGGCACAGCATGGAGACTAGATCATATGAACCTGATGATTAAGGCCTGGATTACCAGTGCCTTAGTGTGGTTCTTCCAACCACCCCCAGTCCATGCACTTCTCACTTTCGTCTCAAGATCAATACATCTTTGCTGTTTTTATTTTCTCAGCTTGCCCTGCATAAAGTGATGTACATACTTATTAGTATTTCCCAGTTTGCCATGAGCAAGGGTCAAATTGAAAACTATGTTGAAGAAGATCATTTATGATCAGCTGTTAGTCCTGAATTTCCTTTGTGGAGGAAATTGAGTTGTCGTGGGATTTTTGATATCAGCGTGGATTGCGTAGCATCAGAGTTATGGCTGTGTACGGTTGGCAACATAAGTCTAAGTCTGAATGCATCGGTGTGAAACTGCCAGGTAGGTTTAGTGTGATTATAATTCCATCCCTCCAACAACTTCCCTTGACCACACCCACCTCCATGTAATTCAATATCAGCATGCTTTTTGACATAAAATTCCATTTCTAGGCAAATACTGCTGTAGACATGGAAGAATTTAAAGTGCTTAACACCGAACCCTTATCCATTAAAATCTTACTCCTCGCCTTTGTAGATTTTGATAGATAAGGTGCATCAGAGTACATAACACCTCCCATGCTCTATGTTTACCATTGTGGGTTAGTATATGGATGTTGTTTCGGATATATTTATCATCAGTGGTACATGTACTGTGTGTAGGGCCTATGTACATGTACATTTCTGAAAGCTGATGGGCAATGTGCGGTTACATTACAAGTCTTTCCAGATTCCAGTGAGGGATCCAAAATTGGAAACGGAAATGAATGTACTGAATACCTCCAATTTCTGCCACCTGTGGGATAGATCCAGGCAACAGGACTTTGAAAAAGTCAGTTTTTAGTTGGATCATACAAATTTGCCCTTCTTCAAATGTACTACATGTAAGTAACATGGTGTTGCATAAAGTGTGGACTGACTTAAATAGGTGTCCTAATTGTAAAGGTAAAATTAGGAAAACTTCCATTCAAGTCCTTTCAGTAAATTCAGGTTTGTCTCCTGACCATTCTGTCCAAGCACGAGTTTATTTGATGGTAGGAAACTGAACAGTTGTTGGGAATATATAATCATGACCTCTGTCCTGACCTTGGCTTAGGTTGTCAGTTTGGTTGGCACTCAGCTGATAGGTGGTCATACATCACCTGGCTTGGTTCATTATAATTTGTCAGGGTGAATAGGTGAAAAGCTTTGGCTATAAAAATAGGTTATGTAAAGTCTGCTGTCCTGGAAAGACCTGTGGTTTAAAGTGTTTTCTACCTGTTTGTTGTAGCAGAGAAAAATGATTTATATGCCAAGTGCAATTGATTGAGGTGTTACTGGTACACTTAGTGAGAAAAATAAAATAGTTGACAAACTGACTTTCCCATCAACCAACCATTGGAGAATTAGCTTCAATCAATATTCTTGATATCAGATTTTGTGCCTGTCACCTGTTTTGGGCGTCTACTTTTCAGAAAATTTATTTGCTCGCCAACTCCACTTTTGAGTTGTTTGTTTCCCATGTGTACATCTTGGCAGAGTGACAAATTCCACAAAATTATTGACTTCTGAAATAAATCATAGCATACAAGGTATTTTGTTCCAGCCTCTTTGAATTTAAAAAAGCAACCGTCTTACCGTAAATCATTAAAAAAACAGATAAGAAGAAACAGTCAATGTTCATGTTGAAATATTTCTTTTAGCCATCGTGATTATCCACACAAACAAACCCTAAAGTTTATACAGCGCCACATGTTCCCAGTTTCGATTTCTCTCCAGCACAAGGTAACTTGTCAGCCTCTTTTAGATCCTGCATTTTTGTCCAGTACCTTTGACCCCTGTACTCTGTGTATCCATTACAAGAAATGCCGGTTTGCTTTGTATTGTGGCTAATTCCTGTGGTACTGGTCATTACAATAATATGTAGTTATTGTTCCCAGGGGAAAGCAGGCCAGAGAGTTTTTGAGTCTTGCATGCTTCCCTCTTTACACCATCTAATAGAGTTTTAAGGGCTAGCATACATGTACATGTATACAGTATGTGGTTAAGAATATTTTTTTTTCACTTTTCTATCCGTGCTTAATAATATAAAAGAAAATCTGTATCCTGGTTCAGTCGGAATCTTTAATTTAATGAAATGCTGAGCACATTCATTTGGTACATGTACATGGATTTAGGCATGGATCCAGTCCCCTGTAAAAGTTCGTGTTTTGAGTAATGTGTAAAATGTACACTCATCTGTACATCATGTACATTTACAAGTACATGTATATGTACCAGTATGTGCTGAAATCATGCTCTTTGATCTGTGTGGGTGTTAATGTACTTTTTCTCTGAAACAAAATGGTGAGAGACATAGAGTGTTCTCGGTTCTGAAAATAACCTTTGGACGTGTATTCTGACTCTGACTTCTTTAATTAAAGAAAATTTGTGTGATATTAAACTAAAATGTATTGTATGGCCATCACATATTCTAAGTTTGGAGTATAGACTTCTAAAAGCTCAGATACCTTGTCAACGGCATACTTCTTGTTTAAAGCAAAATTCCGTCCGTATGGTGACCTTTACCTTCTGACCCCTCCTGTGTCATATAACTCAGGATTATATCAAAAGCCAAAATGTAAATTACCTTCCCATACCATGCACTTTCAGCAGGCCCAGTCGATCATCATAAAAGCTCTGTACAGAAAATTTATGTATGGCCTTTCCAGCAGTTCTCTTTTTAGTGACTGCCTGCCATTTGCGTGTGTCGTCTCTTTGGTTCCATTTTATGCTCAAACTGGACTGAATGACCCAGGAAAGTTTTCTAGGCCTATGCGTACTTGTACATGTACATGTGGGTTCCTGTCAGGATCACAATGGGTAAAGTGGTGCTTGTCGGTGAACTATTGTAACTGAATTCCTCTATTCTGTGAGCTTCAGGGCTCCATTTGAGGAAGCTCTCAAGGTGTAACCCATCTATCATTCTGGAGGCTTTGTGCATTATTTGACAGGAATTGTGTTCCTGGTCTCTGAAGGGCTTTGATGAAGGAGACACGAAGTGACCTACAGAACATAATGGTGTTGTGACAATTCACTACACTTGATGTCCAGAATCTTTCAGTCATGATAGATTTATGTACATGATAGGTACATAACAATGTAAACTTCATGTACATGTCTGTCATTTACTCCTTCGAAATTAGTATTGGAATTTCCTTGCATTGTTCGTTCACGTCCTTCCAAATTCTCAAATGAATTGTTGGTTGGTTGATCCTCCAACATTCTAGTTATCAATACAGATTTAAGCAGATTTTCACATTTTTACATTAAAATGGACCCCTTGTAATGCTACACACAATCCTTTAAAATACAGTTTGGAATTCTTGTAACAGACTAACGGACTCCACCGTCTTTTATACATACATGTACATATCAATTTTAGATTTAATTATGGGGATGAGACTCACTAACCCGTTGTGTTCAAATATAATTAAATACCCTGGACAGTACAGGAACCTCATTATTCATTTCTTACATGTAAATTTGTATGCAAATCCGCTGAAGCTTCATTTATCACAGGCCCATGCAGTACAGCAGTACAATGTACATGTAGTATTGGAAAGTCTGTTGATAATTGTTGGATTGTCATTCAAAGTGAATAAACAGTTAACATCCTATGCCTATATGGCATGACACTGGCATTCTGGATGCATAGTGTAGCTCAGATTCCTCTCAATAGGTTGGTCCACCAATGATTATTCTTGCCATTTCAATCTTTAACCCCCCTGTCTCTGGTTTAAATATTGAATGTTGACACAAGCCCAGCTTTTATTGTGCATCTCCAACAACTCACCAGTGTTGTACACCTAAGGTCATGGAAACTGCAGTGATATGCTAGTGTGGCTGTCTGCTAGCTTAGATCACTATCTTCGATAAAATTGTGGTAGCGGCCCGAATGTAAAACATCTTATCTCTGCAAACATACTCCGGAGCAGCACTTTTTTGGTATCTAAGTTGTGAAAATGACTCTGTTGTGCCATAAAAAATTCAAATACACTAAAATAAGGCATTGATTGAATGTTGAAAGAGAGAAAAAATGTATATACAAGTATTAAGAGCAAATATGGTGCCATTTTCTTGGAGTTGTTTTGTCTGTGAAGAGTTTGGCTGCGTGCAAGGGAAGAAGCAAATATTGTTCAAGTTGGCTGTTCAGTATTTACGTACATGTATGGTACCATGCAACATCATTTCAAAGAAACTAAATGTCAAGTGCTTCACAAAATACATTTGTAAAATTACTGTCTACCATGTTTGTTTCCTGTGTGTGTACAATGTTAGGATTTAGTTGGAACCAAATGATGCAGGATAAGTCGGTAAAACGTTCACTGAATATTCTTTGACTGCCTGAACATTTTCTGTGTTGGCCTTCATGTACATGTACAGCGTGTAAATACTGGTATGGCTGTTTTTGTAGTCTGCATTTTATGTACATATTCTGTTGAATCAGTTGAACATTCTGATCAACCTTGAATGCCATAAATTATTTCCTGTTGCCTCCAGCTGAGTGCTTAGCAAAAATATCCAGCCAGACTTAGCATGCCCCAGTTTAGCTTTATCAACAAAAGACAGTTGTTGTTTTGAACATGTTTGAAATTGTTCAGAGCAGACATGTATCTGTATGAAGAAGAAGGTGCATTAAGTATGTGTGGTTCTGAGAGGAACCGAGGAATAACTCATTCCCCGGGGAATGAGTTATTCCCCGGTTCTTCTCAGAACCACACATACTCAAGAAAGAGAATGATCCATGGTGTAACCGCAATCGTTTTACTCGTATAGTTCTTTCACCATGAAAACTTTCAAGTCTTAAGGTGCATTAAATTGACCAGTATCATTATTCATGTATGTAAATGAATGGCAGGTTGTGGCAAGGGTCTTGGCACATACTCGTCTGTAACTGTAAAATAATATTGAAGTGCTTTATTAGCCTACATGTGCTGACATGTACAATATAAAATTAGCTCACTTAATGCAGAGAACTTCAAGTGATTTGTTTGACTTTCATTGAAGACAGGACAGATGAGCAGTTTCTTGTGAGTGAGATTTGTAATCATTTTGTTATGGTTAGTGATTGATTTAGTGTACTGTTGTCTGACTTCTACTGACTTCTACATACATGCAAACTCCAGAAGTATAAACCACTTTTAAATTTTTTTTTACCCGCCACAGATCCTGTCATGCAGGCTGTCCAAATATCGGACCTCCTCAAGCGAAGGATTGCTTTTCTCTCAGGTAAAACTCTAATTATTGTTTGAAACTCTGTCTCACTTTATCGGGTGTTTTTGAAGTTCCTGTCTACAGGAAGTGTTGGAATGACTATGGGAAGTGTATTGAGGAAGTAGTTGAATCAATATACATGTAAGTGTATTTAATCAGATTTGCAGATTAAAATGGGTTAAACAGTGTAATCCAGATAGTGATTCAGCCAATGCATCCTGGGGCGTACATGTACTTTGTACATCATTTACGAACTCTTCACCTTGGAAAATACCAGTGCGGCTTTTAAGATCAGGACATTTCTAGTTACATAACCATGCAAACATTATTGTACTGTAGATTTAATTAAGTATTGTACTTTCATGAAAAACAGTTGGTGCATATGTAGATTTCAAATTGAGACATCAGACTCAAGCTTAATGTAATGCACCATTCCATCTGCAAAAAACCTACACTTTATATGTAAATGAGATTCATTTATATGTACATGTACCTGGATGCTTTGTTGCAGATAGTGCATTAATTCTTTAGCTATGCACGTAAACGTGTACATGCATATAACCTGCTTGTAGTTTGCTGTGTTTGGTGTTTCGTTTTATGACCTGGAGATGCCAGTATCAATTAGGTTTTTTATTACATTTCTGAATCCATGGTGTTGGTGGTCATTTTTCTTCACTAACTGCTACTAGTTATTATTATACTGGTATTTATGTACACATGTCACACTTCTTAACTGATATAAACTGATATAAACTAAGTTTTTCATTCATGGCAGTATTTGTTAAACTAGTAATTTTTTGGACGTAGGAAATTGTGTTGGAATTTTCTTTCGATAGATTGATAAATTATTGGTTAGATGTCCGGAAATGATCTGCAATAATTTTTGCAAACACTGTAAAAGTACAAAGCCATTGGCCAGTTTGAAAATTCCCAGCAGTAATCCATGAAAGAAAATGACAATTCTTAATCTGCAAAATGGAGTCACGCTAACATAGTTTACAGAAATTTGATTCTTCTTTAGCAGATCTGTGTATACTTTGATACTAAAGTAACCCAAAAATAATACTTTCACATCCTTCACAATCCATCTTGAGGTTTGTGAGGTTTTTGCGAGATTAAGAAGAGTGCAGACCAGATCACCATCACTTTACAGTCACATGATGTCCCTTGAAAGTAAAAGAATGTACCATTGGTGTCCTGCACTATGAAGATCTCTGCAGGGAAAAAAAATCTGTGGGAGTTAAAGTTCAGAAGAAAAATATTTCTGTTGCTGTATTGAAGAGAAAAGTTCAATCATTTGTATTTTAGTGCTTTGTTTGCATACCTGTACTTGTATGACAATGGACATAATGTCTTCACCCACCGATATACTGTAGTTAGTCCATATTTCGCTACTATCAGTGTTTATTGTTGACTGTCTGTCAATGATTACAGGAGGCAAGGACAAGAGAGGCGGTCCCATCATTTCTTTTCCTACCCAATCCTCCGAGGTTTCTTTGGAAGACATTGCCACATGTGTGTCTTATCTTGCCACTATACCAAGGTGAGGAAATTCAACAAGTTTCTTTTTAAAGGAGTTGTGAAAACAAACAAATGAAATGTGACATTCCCTCCCAATAAATGTATGATATGAGCACCATAATTTAAAAGGAAAAGGAAAACCTAGGAAGTGGAAAAAGTAAATATAACAGCTAACCGTTAATCAGAAATGTTGATTATTAAAGTGAATGTAGATTTCTTTGAGAAAATGTGATCCAGTCAGAAAAATTCATAACTGATGGGAAAAAATTAAAATCAAACATTTATAACTAGTCGCAGCCCAAAACTTGTTCACTTATTTCTGTCTTGCTGTTCCATCTTATGGACTGCATTTGTTTTCACTCTATCATCAAATCATAAAGCACAGACTGCTTTAGACTAGGCTAGGGACACAATCAAAGATTGCTGACATCTGGCTTACGGTCATGTTCCCAGTCAAAGCATTGCATGCATGTCTTGGGAATGTGAAATCTTTCCGTGGAATAAGGCATGTTTGTCACAGCTAGTCTCTGTTGTGACTGTTTGCTATGGGCATAGTTGATTCCTGGCTTATAAGTGCCTGGTGTAACGTGATCTTTTGAAGTCACAAGAATGTTTTTTGCTTTGAAATACTTGTTCGTGATGTATGAAATTGTGTACATACTTTCTCCATACACAGTTGTAACTTGTACACAGTGAACAGGTGCCCCAAGTTTGGTCTACAAAAGTCAACTTTATAGGAAGCAGGAGTACCATTTGTGACTGGTTGACATTAGGGAAAGTGCCTTTCTTGTACATGTCACAGGCACTTCTTTTCCCAATCACTGGTCAGCAAACTATTGAGGGGGTCATCCGACGCCTCATAATTCCAACGCCTCGTAGGTCTTACGCCTCATAAGGCTGATAAATGCATTTAAAAGTTCCATTTTTTTTGCCCATGGCATAGAGCCAACGCCTCAAAACATCCAACGCCTCGAAAGTCCGATGTTTGATTTGACGCTCGTTACGAGCATATGAAGACGGAGCTAGGAACAAGACTGGTTCCCGGTTTCAAGTTTGGTGTACTATTTATGACACACAGCGTCGTGTCACACAGGCTGACACTCCTCCATGTTCCACAGTCTATTGCACTGACGCCCTGTGTTATAAGTCCGACACCTCATTGGTCCGATGTTGGATTTGTGAGGCATTGGACCTTGGAGGCATCGGAAAAAAAATTGCCCACAAAACCCAATGGCTCATTACTCTGACGCCTCATTAGTCCGAAAATTCGGACTTTTGAGGCGTCGGACCTACATGTATGGGGCGTCGGACTTATGATACGCATCCTATTGTGGGGGCGCTAAACAGAACTCAAACAAGTTTGAGAATGCTAATGTGTTCTTTTTTACACTTGATAAGCAAATAACACTACCCAAATCACTTGATAAACCTTCCTCTTTACAACATGCCTAAAATATGCTTGTTTGCTCGGTGTTGATAGACAGAGGAAATGTCTATGAAGGTCTTTACTTATTGTGCTTGTGTTGTGTATCAATCACACTGGTAGCATAATAAAAAGACACTGTGGGGGTGATTGCAACCTTTTCTGACTGGTTTTGCTGTGAGGTTGCATCACATTGAAAAGAGTTCCTCACAATTGCAGTATTCTTCAACACTGGTATTTTCTAATGGTTACAACAACATGGAGCCATTAACAACACCTTGTCCTCGTCATTTTTTATCTTTTGACATACCAGTCCAGTAAGACACCCCACTGTGTTATTTTAAGACTTAACCCAGCAAGGAACTCTTAATGTACATGTTTTTTCTTCCCATACCAGTTTCCTCTTTACCCAATGGGGGACCAGCTTCAAAGTGGCATTTTTATTGTGCTTAGTACCAACAGTAGTAAAACGCGCCTGGGAATTTACTGTTCTGTTTATCAGTGTGATTGCCTTGGACAGGCACACACTGTTTGCAGCAAGGTCACCTTTGAATGGAATAATTTGATAGAATCACAGGTTTAAGCGGCAAACCTAAATAAACAGTGTGGAGCTCTTCAATTTCAGTAAATTATAGACATTGCAGGTTTATCTGATTTCCAGTCTTTTGAAAAAGCCATTAGAAACAAAAATCATATATTATGCAACTTAGATTAGAATAATTATGAAAATAATTTTAAGCTTATAAATTATTTTATATGAAAGATTGATTTAGAATAGAGAAATAAAAGTTACTTGAACTTTTTAAATATATATAAGGAATACATACTATTTCTGGATCTCCCCATGTTTGAACCTGTTTATTTTGAAGAATTCATGACATATGACCATGAATCACCACTTTATAAATTTTGAAGCATATATTACAGGTTGCCTTAGTTTGCCTCCTTGCATAATTTCTCTTCTGGTAAGGATTCTTATCTTCCCTTTTTGCTGCATTTTGATCTTATCACATCTCAATCAGAGACAGTATGCCTCAGTGCATCAGCCATTAATTACCATGGCAATTCTTGTGTTCATTTCAGTGAGGAGGCAAAAGACCATGGCTACAGCATCATTGCTGACATGCGAACGTCCACCTGGCAGTCTCTCAAAGCTTTCTTTAAAGTGCTCCAGGTAACAAGTTAATGTATTAACTGATTATTGTCATATATCAACTTCCTGTTTCTCTATCCATGGATCCTGTGCTCGTGTGGTTTTGCCACAAGGTCAGAAATGAGACTGTGCCTTGCCATAACATGCATGATGTTGTTATGAATGCATAGCATGAGTGAATGATATAATCTGTCAAAGAGCATTAATGTGGAATACCAGGAGGCACAGCAATAAAATCACCTGATTCGAACTTGGATTTTTTGTGCAAATTTGGTAAGTTTGGTCAGAACAATTCAGATTCATAGAGAACTGGTTATTCTACTGTTACTTAACCATTTCATCTTGGTTAGCATTGATGAACATGTCTAGGATTTATCTCATACAGCTGCCGAAACTGCAGTGTTTAATTGGTAAAATGATACCCGTCCATTGAAGCAAAGCTGGATGATAGCTTGTACATAGATTAAACTTAAATATCTTTGAAGCATTACAAGAAGAGGCTACATAAGTGTATCAAACTCATAATTTTAAGCAGGCAATAAAATCTTTTAAAAGAAAAAGTCCCAGCTGTAACCTAACATATCAGGTGATTTGACAGAAGTTAACAGATTCCATTTTTGACTTTTGTGTTTGATTTTTTTGTTAGGAATCCATACCCAGTGGGATACACTCTGTGTACGTGATCAAACCAGATGCTTTCTGGGAGAGCAAGCGGGCTAGCCTCAGCCTGAAGAAAGACAAGCCTCAGTATGGGTTTGAGGTAAGCAGACTAAGCCTAAGCCTGTGGAATGTTATCAGCTGGATCACAGTCCTCAGGTCGCAACTTTGCCTGGGGAGATTGTACAGAATCAAAACCAACAGTTGTAATTCCTTTTAAGTCTTCCTGTAGGTTTGCATGTAACAAATGCCTCTGGCTTTTTTATCTCATTTGTTTTTTTTTCACAGACTCTGATGTTATCCAATGTCTCCAAGCTGACAAAGTTTATTGATGCTAGAGAACTCACTGAAGACTTTGGTGGAACTTTGCCATACAACCATAACGAGTGGGTTCAGAACAGAATTGTAAGTACATGTACTGTGAGCTTGAAGTGCATTCCTTAAAATCGCCTTGGAACAGACAATTTTTTCCTTCATTAATTGATCTTTAGGTATTCAGAAACTGTCAACAAAACTCTTTCAAATTTTGTAGAATATGTATAGAGACTTTATCTTTGAATCTGTAACTTCATTCCAAGAAGTTGTTGCGATGTTGTGATCAATTTCCATTTCCATATCTTATTGTTTCTGCAGGACTTTGAGAAATTCTTGAAGGATTCAGAGGTGGTTCAGCATCGTTTTGACCAGGCAGATGAGGAAGTACTGTACAGACGACGAGATGAGCAGCTGACTCCAGAAGATCTCCTGAGAAGGCAGAGAAGGCTTCGCGAGGTGGTCATCAACCAGCCTAGCAGTGTCTTGCAACTTGGTAGGTTCGAGAAGGGTTACTAGTCAACTTGTGATGGTCTAGTTCATTGAAGATACTTGTATGCATGGATATATCTATGTGATGGCATCCTTTCTAGTATTTTCTGTTCACAGAGTTTGTATTAAAGGTTTATTTTGATTTCATATGGGGTATTTTGCCCTTCACTGACCTGTATTCATAAACATTTTGTACTCTGTACTAAGTACCAGTGCAATGTCCTAACCACTCGGCCACAAGTCTTTGCATCGGATGGCCAGAGTGTAAGTCAAATGAGCAATGCAGGCACAATGCGAAACGGTGCAACAAGAAAAATGATACACTGTGTCTCTTGAAAGGGTGCAGCTGTGTATTCTTGAGCTTGAGATGAAATACTCAGCATTGTTTTAATATTTATTCCTATCCACTCTTTATGATTGTTGATTTCATACAGCACTGGTAGATTAGGGTTAACTTATTCCGCAAACTGTTGTTCTGAGATTTGGAAGAATCTTGTGAATAATTCCATCTTCAGGACATGCATTATTGAGACGTATCAAGGAGGACAGTGAGTCTGGTTTCCGGCGCAACTCCAACGAAGGTCTGACGGAGGACCAGGTCAGACTCAAGGGCCAGCTGGAGCAAGTCTTGGAGGAGCTCCAGGAGAGGCAGAGCAAGCTGAAGATCTACCTGAGTGAGAAGGACAGAGAGCTGGGGGTAAACATGGACCTGAGTGACCTGGAGACAGGAATTAAGAAGGTAAAGGGGAAGATCAAGGAACTTTGACATAGTTAGGTTTCAGGTATTGAGGTTAAAATGAGAGATTTCTTTTGACTTAAATTTTTTACCCCCTAAAATATTTTGACAAGTGTAATACCAGTGGCCCTTCTAAATCGTCAAACCAAATGAGATGTAAAATCCCAGTGTTAAAATCTTGTTAACTCTAACAGTTCTGCATACAATTTGGCTTGCAATACTCACTACTACAAAATACCAAGTAGTAGCCTGAGCCTGAAGGACCTAGCGCTACAAATTACCACTTCTGGCTAGGGCACCCTCCATTGTTACTCGTACAGAGAACAATAAAGTTGTGCATTCATAGTGCCAGAGCACAGTATGGTCCATTCTCTTATCTATTATATTTTATGGCTTCAGTGACCAATAAGATTATATCCTCTTACAAGCGACAGTGTGGAATACTACATTTTACACTAAATAGTACTTTGTAGTATTCAGGACTGTTTAGGGTTTATAAAGATTAGACTGGTGCAAGTTGCTTACCCACAAGAATGTCCTGAAAAACACATTTTAAAAGCAGGAAGAGGTCCAACATAATTATTTTTCCTTACTAAATGGTTCTATTATTTCAGGATCTTTTAACTCAACGCCATATGCCTATTAAGTCAACTTCCAGAACCTTTTTTTTTGGGGGGGGGGATATTTATGTAGCAGAAGTGAGTTAACTTTATGTGTGTGATGACTGTTTTCTTGTTCAGGTGGTTGATTGGATTGTTGGTCCCGGTGAGAAGCTCTTGGCATCACAGGTTGACATTGGGGACTCGCTGGCCGCTGCTGATCAACTCAGGAGGGAGCATGAAAAACTGGAACTGAAATGCACTGTGAGTCAAGAGAAAGTCCGCCAACAGTCAGGTTCCCGTGGAAGCTTTTCTAAGAAATGAACGGATTAATTGCAATGCGGCTTTAATACGGGCGATTCACAATACAGCGCATCACCTAGAGTTTGCTGCAGATAGGCCACTTTTCAAGTTTGTGGTTGACACATAATTGGGGATATTTGATTGATTGAGGAGTTCCCTGCACAACACAAAACCATCATTTGGACTACCTAACACCCACTTGCAATAAGCAATTTTGAATTTTCAACCAAGATGAACAAACATTTGGAAATATTCAAGTTTTCCACGCGCAGCGCAGTTAGTGAATGAGACTTTGTTGACTATTTATCCCACAAGCACTGAGAAAAGGCCTCTCTGTGGCAACCTCTAGATGGCACACTGCATTGTGAGTTGCCAGTATTGCTGTTGCCCAAAGAGTCATTTCATGAACCTCATTATTAATGGCTCAGAACACGAAAGTGTTTGATCTTTACAGTTACAGGTTTTTGAAGCCATCTTGATTATATTTGGAGAATCAGCTTGTGAAATGTTTTGGGCCTTGTACTTGTGTAATTGTTGAAGTTCCAGTACTCATTTGATTGGCCCTTGTTCAAGAAACGGTCAAGATTGGCCGCAGGGTCAAGAAAATAATACTCCAAATATTATCTTCAGGAGATGGAATTGTCTTCAGTACACTTTTTGTCTGTTATTTTCGCAGTTAACAGACCATTTGATAAGAAACATAACAGCCATTGTTCTTCTCGATTAGGACACCTACGGCAACTTTGCTGAGTTGAGACATGTAGCAGACAGCATGATCAAGCAGGGTCACCCCAGGGCTGATGACATCAGTGCCCAGAAAGAATTCATGGAAACTGTCTGCCGGAGTTATGCCTCCAGACTGGAGAAAAGAAGGAACCTGTTGATCTGCTCTGTACGCTTCCATCGTCTGGCAGAAGAGGTATACCTTCAACCCTAACCCCTTAAAAGCCTCTCTGAATCTGCCAAAATTCAACCCAGTGCACATTCCTGTGGCACATTTATTGGGCTCAGATGGAATGAGTCAGTTGGGTCTTTCAGACCAGCAAGGCCAATCGGGAACAGAGTACCTTACATCACACCAGCTGAGAAACATTTAGTGCATGTGAGTTGATGTAGGCTGCGCTGACACGGCTGACCTTCTGTTGCTGATTGATGTTCTTAAACGACCTTTAACGTGCTTCATTTTGAGTATGTGCTGTTAAACTGGCTGATTGGCACACTCATTCTTTACAGCAAGCTGGAAGACCATAAAGTGTGGAAGCTACTGAAAGAAGGCAAAAGAAAGCTGTGTCAGATTTGGGTTAATTGGGAAGGCTTAAGGTGGAGTTGTAATCTGGTGACAAGTTAGTCACACATCAACTTTCAATTAAGTCTTACACTTTTTGTTTGAGTTTTATTATTCCTTATTCATCCCAATTTACCTCGATACTTGTGACCTGATTTATGATAACACTTGTGATGAACTACATACATTAGTGAATGGCTGCATATTCACCTCACAGTTGGTGACCATTTTGTACTTCAATTACACCCAAGTCTTGTCATATCACCAGGCACATTTTAATCAGTAAAACTACAGATTACAGATATAAATTATTTAACCTTGTTTTACGGTTATTGTGTTTTGAACTAGTGCTTTGGTAAGATGGACATTCTTCTAGAGCTGTGTGTGACTGAAATATCCATTGAGACAGTCGAGATGGTTGAGATTGCCTTGAGAGAACTGACAGAGCAATGTGAGGCAGTGGGTAAGTCCAGTTAGCTATTGCAAGAAGTTGTTTCCCATGATTGTGTACTTTATATTAAATGTCATATTTATGTGAATGATACCATGATTTTCCTTCCTGCATTGTTTTGGGTTCAAAAACTGTTCAGTGTTTTTTACGAGTAGTTTGGTTTTGCATTATTCAGAAATACTGCAAGTCTTTTTTTTTAAATATTTTGTCGTCCGAAGCCTTTGCAGCAGAGGGAAGTAAGGAGGAAGGTCACTCCCTCCTGAGCATGATGTCTCTTCTGGTCAAGAACGCCTTTGGCAAGGACATCACGCCCAACTACACCAAGCAGAAGGACCATGTCGATGAACTCCTGGCTGAACTGGAGGGGCGCAAGGCACGATGCGATGAGATGTCCGACATGAGGAAACTCAAGCTGCAGCAGATCTTACAGCTCAGGACATGCGAAAGGGACGCTGATCAGGTGGGTGGGAGGGGGTTGTTTGAGTTTGATAAACATCATATCAAATCGTGCTTTCTTTGTACACGATCTCCTTCAAAAGAGAAGGTCGACAGTTGAATGGCATTCATGCTGTTCACCCAGCAAAGACTCCATTTGGAGACCCCAGGGATTTGTGCACATTCGTACGAAATTTGCCAGCACTCATTGCCGTAGACACTCAATCCACTCAATGTGTGTCATGTACTTACCTGATGATACGGTTTGAGGTAATCAAGTGCTGTCACTTTGGTATGTGGAGTTCGTATCAGTGTGGCGACTTGCTGATTTCAGAAAACCCCAATATCTGCCTATAAAAACCTAGAAAACTCTAGATTTACGCAGTCACATGCACGTGTTGTTGTTTCAGTATTTCTAACAGGTAAATTTCATTTACAGTTTGTTGACAGTGGCAATGCTGATCTGTAGGCACTGTCACTTCCAGTGGTGGTAATGTCAATCCAACCCCCTGATCATTTTGTCTTGCTGTAGGCCATAGAGTGGCTGCAGGAATTGCTGCAGGTGATGCTTTCACAGCATATCGACATTGGCCGCTCAGCAGCAGAAGCTGAAAACCTGCGTAAGGAACACAACAAATTTGAAGACACCGCCAGGGTAAGTGTTAGTTCTTTCTAAAGAATTTATATTTGCAAGTTGCCATTGCTTCAGGTCCAGATTCCATGCTATTGTTTCCCCAAATATATCATATGGATGGGATGTGTTTCAAAAACAGGTTTATCCAAAGTGAGTATTTCTGTAGAAAAAGGGAATTTGGAACCCTCTCTCTCCTTGCATCCTGATAAGAAGAGACGAGTAGTGCAGCCTTTTGTAAGGCACAAGTATTGGGACATTCTCTAGTCCTCTTCTTCGTTAAATAAACTCGTCTCGTTTTCTTCTTGTCTTGTGCTCAGGGCACATACAACTATGGCAAGGAACTTCTGAGTGCTGCCCTCGTGCTGAGACGATCCCTCCGTTTTGACCCTGAACCCAACCACGAGAAAGCCCAAATCCTGGAGAGAGCCTGGAGGAGGTTCTCACAAGGTCTTGGAGAGAGGGCTTCCAGGCTGTCGGTGTCGCACATGTTCCAGCGAAATGCTGAGAGGGTAAGCTTTAAGAAAGTCATAATCACCACGATATCTTCACTGAATGAAGTATGAACGGAAAGCACATACATTTGCTCAAATTCTTTCTTACAAAAGTTAAGAAATGGGTGTTTTTCACTTCATGTGGTTAATTAGACACAATTCATGAATGATAATGGTAGTGAGAAATAGGTATGTGGTAATATGGCCCAATTTACTTTCACATGACTCATGGAGTAGTAATAAGTTGCATTATCCAAACCCAGCATAAGGTTGATACTCTTAGAGTCCATGCTGTTAACATTGACCATTCCATAAAAGATAGACATTATCTTATCAATTATTGGAATCTTAATTGCCTGTAAGAATTAGGCTCAAGCTGAATCACATAAAGCTAAAATGCTCTTCCACAAATCATGAGCTGATTGGCTTCTTCTTCACAGTTGGTTGATCAGATGGACAGGATTTGCCTGGAGCTTGCTCCCCAGATCACCTCCTCTGACCCTCACACCAGCCGCAGACTTCTAAACGCTTACAGCCCACGACGTGACTCATTGTTGAGGGAGTACGGAGATACCATGGCCATGGGCAAAGCTTTGCTGGATCGCATGGTACTGCCTGTTCTCTCACCTGACAGGTAAGGGCAAAAACTGGAGCCAATGTCATCGAGTTTACAATTAATATACTGAGACTCTGCAAAATAGCAGGCAGTCACAGGTCCTTCCTTAAGCCTTTTCCCAAGGTTTGAATTTGTGAACAAATGAAGAAATTGCTGCCTTCAGCGTCATATCATAAGCTTTTTTTTTTCCTTACTTGTATTCGACAGGTAACAATGGCTTCTATGCAAATCTTTTCTGCACTTTGTAGCTTTTTGCACCGCATGTTTGCACAGCATCCTTTAAATGAATCTGGAGTCATCTTTATATGCTTTTGCTAAGTTGCATTTCATTGAGCAGGGATTTTGGAATTAAAATCATCAGGAATTGTAAGTGTTGATGAACACAGTGCCCCATCTCACTGAAGTCCTGAAAGATGTAATTCTACTGTTTATCATGAACCTGAAAGGATTTATTTTTAAAAAGACCAAAGGTCTCACTTTTATATGATTTCACTGCAGATGTGTTAAAGGGAATGGATTTTTTTATGGCATTAGGTTGTTGAAATCGTAGGATGGTTAATTGAAAAATTTTAAGAAAAGCAGTTAATGCAAATTCAAGAAAATGTTTATACACTTTTCTTCTGGTTTTTCCTTTTTTTTGTACCAGAACTGTTCGGTCTCCTAGCTCCAGTTTTCCTGATGAGCTGCAACCACAGGTCAACAACATCCGTCAGAAATTGTCTGAGCTAGAGGCCAAAAAACGAGAGATGGACAAAATCTGGGGGCTTCCAGTCAGCTCACCCGAGTGGCAGCGGTCTGGATCTTATCGGTCCATCCCTGATTGGCAGGAGGTCACTCAAAGGGAAGATGTGATGGAACCGGTGACTCGGACACGACAGGAAGGCAGCCAGATGTCACCGAGCAGGAGAGTGCCATCGTCTGAGAGACTGGATCCCAGACGAGTTGCCTCTCTTACTGGAAGAATGCCTCAGAGTAACGGACGGATGGGTCCGGGACTGGACAGGATGGATACATCCCCAAGTAGACCCTACGGACAACACCCAGGTGCTTCAGACAGGTCTCCTCAAAGGATGACCTCACCCCATGATAGCTTGTCTTCCCCCCACAATCGAGTGTCTTCCCCTCACGATCGCATGTCTTCCCCCAACAATCGCATGACCTCTCCTCATGACCGTTCTGCTTCACCCAGTGCAAGAATAGCCCCACCTGTCAGGGCAACTGCTCACCCAGGTGCTGTGGACGAACCCATCCGCCCAGTGGCTGTCAGCCAGGTTCAGACAGCCTCTCCTGCATTCCAGCCACCACCACCTAACGGTAGGATGTCTCCTTCCCCCACTGAAAGAGTCAGTAGTCAGTCGTCTGCACCACAGCTACAGAGGAAGGATACAGCAGAAGATGAAGCGATGAAAAAGCTTGAGGAATTTGAAGCCTTAGTACATGAGGTAAGTGACAAAAGCTCTGTCTATAGACTCCTAGCAGGAACATGAGATGACATTATTTTGCTATTGACGGCAGTCGAGATTAAGTTAACAAGGGGATTTTTCTGTGAGAGTTGAGCAATGAAATGACTCGGAGTATAGTACAGCACTAAACACAGCATAATCTCCATTGTAAGTTGAGCACCCTGTCAATACAAAGCCAATCAGTGTTGGCGATGACCATTGCAAGACCAGTCTCAAGACCACTCATGACAGTGACCAAGAAGTGCTGATGTTGCAGTTCACTTTTATTATGAATCCAGACATTAGGTCTTGTTTCGGTCTTGTGATGTTTATATGGGTTCTTGTAAAGGTTTGAAGGAGTCTCAACTACGACATTGGAGCCGATCATCATGTTCATCTGTGAAGCATAATGGCCTCAAAACTGACAAGATGATTTTGTCCAAATCTGGAAAAAAGTTTAATAAGTCAGTGCTCTTTTACATGTGCATGTGAGTAATTTGTTGAGTATTCAAAGGGATTTAATGGAATAAGGAATTGCATAACAATTTTTTGGTGTAGAGCATCATTTGGTTTGGTTTGTAGTAATTCTCCATTTTGGCCCTGTCACTGAAAGATTCATGTTTAATGTAGGCATGCCTTGTGAGATGGTTGGAACAGGTATTAGTGGTTACAGTAGGTCTAGATTTTTCTTGCTGGACGTGGATCTTGTATTTGTCGCTAATCTGTCCACACATTCTACTATTACAGCGCATTCCCACTTGAATTGGGAAAAGGTGGATCTGAATAACCCAGCATGTTGGTGTAATCGCTATCTTACCGCAATGAAACCGCAAGTCGCGTTCCCACTGGCACTTGATCCACCTGTCAGATGGTAATGTTGAGCCCAAAGGTCACTGAGTTCGGTATTGGGCATGTGCTAGCTTGCTGAGCACGCGCTCTGTGGCAGTGTGGCATGCAGGGGCGGCATGTGTGTGACCTTGCGGTGTTTTGGGTGCGGAGTTCTACCATGGAGGAATAAAACATGGTTCTACTGACGTGACGACCTTGAATCGGACCGAATGTTCAGCCTAGTACGTTGTCTCTTCAAACTTTGCTTCCATTTTTGATATTCTGTCACACGCTGCGGGCTATACGCTAACATGGAATTAGTTTTTGATGGAAAGCAAGTGAAATTACACAAATGAAAAATTTGAGAAATGGACGAATGCGCAATGAAAATTGTGAAAGGGCAAGGTACACATTGCGGCATGTTAAAAATTTCACATGAGCTACACGCCAAAAAACGTATTTCTTTGTTCATCCGACCGTAAAAGTTTTGCGCCACTGGACGGATGTAGGCAGGTCAAATTGCCGGATCAGATCCACCTTTTGCGTTCCCATCTGATCGTGATCTGCCAATTGCAGGATCTGATCTACCAATTGGGGGATCTGTATCCTGCTCCAGAGGAGGATCAAGAAAGGTGGATCTGATCCTGATCCACCTTATAACTGTTAGCATTCCCACTACACACAATTGGGGGATCTGATCCACCAATTGGGGGATCTGATCCGGCAATTTGGCAAAAGGTGGATCAGGTGGAACGGGCTGTTACATTATCTACTGTACAAAGTGGCTGCATGCCCTGCCGCATAAAATAATGCTGCTTGGCCATTTGTTATGGTTAGATGTGTGTATGTATGCCTTTGGAAAATAGTCATTCAGATTTCTCTTCTGGTGAACACAACATTAAAGATCCTGCTCATTTGTACATTGTTTGAATGAACTGCTCCAGTCAAACACATGAGTGCACACATACATGTACATGTGGAATGCACATGTCTATTTGTGCATGTGACAATACTATGTAATAAGCTTGAGTGCTTCAATAGAAGGCCCCTTGCAAATCTTTTGGGTCAATATTACCGACTGCTTTCACCAGAGCGGTTTGTTTAATCTCCTAATCAGCATGACATCTATATTACATGTACATGTAAACCAGTATGGTCTCTTGTGTTGTATGTTGGAGCAGGTCTACACTGATGGAGTCAGTTCAGAGAACGTGATCCAAGATTTCAGGTTTCAAGATAAAACTGTTCCTACAAAAAAAATTCCCTCCTCTTCAACATACATTTGATCAAATACTGACAGTTGGTGGCGCTATTCCAATCAACTGCACAAGTTTTTTAGAACCAATCGACATCCACATCAAGTGGTGCCCTGCAGTTGATATTGGAGTAAATGGATTGTAAATCTGTTAAAAGACTTTTGCAGAAATAGCGTATCATTAGGATTTAAGATCTTAAGTGATTTATGAGTAAGTAGAACCATCTAAGATTCTTAGATTCTTAATAGATCAGTCAACTTTTTTCATTTCCAGTGGAAATTTCCTCATGAAGGACACATCCTGTGTTTCATTAGAATTCCAGGATGTCGGGGTTACGTAACTTAATGGAATTTGAGACTTCTCAATAAGTAAATCTTCCTCTTTGCCAACTAATCAGCCCATTGCTTTATTTTGGAATATTTTTCTTGTATCGAACTGGTTGAATTCTTTTGTATTTTTATATTGTCAAGGAATTCCTCCTTGTGCAATGCTCTTTTTTCTTGTGATACGGGATGTCAAACGGTAAATACAAAGGCTTCAGAATTATTACCTGAAGTCCAAATGTTTGGCCTCAGCCAGGCCATCTTATTAATAAACATTCCAGAGAAACCCAACTCTTTAGCTCTTTTCATGCCTATCCACCCTTCATGAATAATGGTTGGTCCCGCCATTGACACCAGAGTCAATTGGCAAACACAGCCCAACAAACTGAAAATTGGCAAGCTGGTGCTTTGCAGAGAGACTTAACAATCTGCTGTGGGCCTGCCAAGGAGTATAGCTATAGCAAGTCATGAAACAAGAGCACAGAGAGTGAAAATGGAACACCTTCAACTTGTGCAAATCTAGGAGAGCTCCATCCTTGCTGTATTGGTGTACCACACTGTGCTTGTGTTTGTACCATCACATCAACACCGAGCTGTATCATCCCTCCCCCCACTCCATCAGCCAATCAGGGACAGCACAGCACTGGTCTAGCTAAATATGGCTTGGCCTCCCCACTAGGAGGGCAGCTTGACTGGCGTGTGCCGTTGCTTAGCTCGGCCCAGCAAGTTTCCCAGCAAGCAACTTCTCAGAGTGAGCTTTGAGCCCGAGCCCAGTGGGTAGTCCCATCATCGTAAATCTGACTTCCCCTTGATTACGTCCCCCTGCGCCCCAATTCCCTCAGTTGTAGATATGGCGTCTTGATGCTCTAATACTGTATATTTGCCTGGACGGTGAGGATTGGATTTTTTCTTCGCGGTTGAAGGAAGATATATTTAAACATGGCAACAAAGTTACCAGTGACTGCTGTGAGCACGGTTGCTGTGCAATCTGGAGATAATCGCATTGTACTTGCTGTGTTAAGAGTAAGTCTTCATTTTTAAAGATAACGGCAAATTGAAAGTAAATTAAACATATCAGTGCAGGTGACTATGACATGCACGCATGTGGTTGTATTGTAATACTTCTGCGTTTAAGTTTCATGTACAGTAATTAGAAGTATCTACAGATCGCAATGCATCTTATTATCTAAGTATATTTATTGATGGTGTTAAACATTGTTGTACTCCCTCAAAAACTGTCGAACAGTTTAATAATAATACACGTAATTAAATTTATATTGCGTTTTCTCCAGGACACACCTGTTCAAAAGTGCATTACATAGTTAAAAATAGTTACTAAAATTACTATGAAAAGACCAGCACACAATAAACCAAAAATTAAGAAAATTATAACTAAAATGAAACAAATAAAATAAAGTATCATTAGTGAAACATTATCGTTTATGAAACACCATCATATGAAGTGTAATTATTTTCTCATTATTTATTGAAATTCTGGGTTTTCTGGCCGTGATTCAGTTTGGAAACTGCAAAATGAGCATTTATTGTTTATTTTTGCACCAGAGCCGGAACATAACCAGACTTCACACATCAATCATTGTATCTATACCTATCTGTAATAAAATTCCCATAATGTGGTATCTGTGGAATGTGATTGGAGACTTATCCAAAATGATAATAAACAAGACAAGTCAATGGATCATGCACTGTGCCTCGTTCTGTTGATATGCAACATTGCTCAAGAGTTAAAAGTTAAGGTTCATGCTGAAAAGGTGTTGTGCATGTTCTTTCTTGAGTTAGTAATTACATCATAAAAGGAGAAAATGCCTTTCTTGTAGAGAACAGGGATTTTTTTTGGTCTGCCACACTCATTGCGTAACCCCGTGTACATGCATTACAACAGAGTCATCTGTCCGTCTGTAATAACACACCCTTAAATCAAATCCATGATGTATGTCTACAAGTGAGGGATGAAGAACAACATTTACTATAGTAGTCCAAGGTCGAGGTCAGTCAGTTTGCTTAGGTACATGTCCATAGTTCAGAGTTGACCATGTTAGGTCATGTCCCTTGACCCTTTCTGTTCATCACTGTAAGGGAGCGTTTCATAATTGTTGAAGGCGGTATTTACTGCGGTACTATTTACCCGAAAGGGCTTAATGCTGGTACCGCAAAAATACAGCAGTACGACAGTAAATACCGCCTTCTGTAATTATGAAACGTTCCCTAATGTACATATACATTTACATGTAACATGTAGAGTACCTCAAATACCACATACCTCACCTGTATTGGTTTTTGCAGGTACATTTACATGTAGAGTAACTCACACCTGTGCTGGTGCACTGACGAAATACAAGTCCAGGCTGGAAACAAACATACACATGCTAGTGCAGTTTTGTCAGGGGTATGGTTGGAGAATAGCAGACCTTAAGGCAGGAACATAGGCCTACTAAACATTAATTCATATGCTACATGTAGATAGCTGAATACCACCGTGACAAGTTGTTGATATTACTTGTACTCACTGGATTTATTGCTCAAGTATATGTGTGAGCACAGCCTTACTACATTCTGTATTGAGCCTAACCCCCTAGGGTATATGTAAAATTGTATTGAAATTGGAGGATTTGGGACTGTTAGGGTTAACCCTAACAGTCCCAAATCCTCCTCTGCATTTAGGTTTGACAATTACAAAAAAAAAATCATGATCAGAAAATCTTTCATTTCTATATACGGGTATGTTTTTGTACATTATACTGGGTGCATTGACAATTTGTGCTCAGCTGTGTTCTAACAAATGTTTGCAAGAAAAAAGTTATATGAGGTCAAAATATGCTTCGATCACAACAGTACAACAAACCACAGGTATAGTACTTGGATGTTGCAAAGCTTGTTGTCAAATGAGTGTTTAGTTGAACCATCTGGAATTGTTGAACAGCGGAGGCTGTATCTTGCTCAAAGCAATTGGACGGGATGATTGGTCTAAAATTATCCTTCTTGAGTACCTCATTTGTCGAGAGGATATTGGGAATTTGTGCTGTAGTTTATCGGTGAGAAATCTACAGTTATGAAATTTAGGATGCTATGTAGAGCTATGATTCTTTTCTTCAAAGCAGTTTTTTCGTCACTGAGCATCTTTGGTAGATAAAGACACGAATTACATGTACCCTTGGGTCAGAATATTCTTGACAAGTTATCAGCATTTTTTTAAATTAAAGATTATGTTACGATGCATCTGAGAAAGGATATGATTTGTCAAGGAAGAAGTGATTGGGCTCACCTTTTGCAAAAGGTTGAGAGGACTATCTTTGGATATAAGGTTTTAAGTTTTCGAAGTACATGAACCTCAAGGTTATCAATCATATGTTTTATGTCACAGCTTGAGCTTGTTCACTTTATCACCTTGTTTATCATGCTGAGGACTTTTATCTGCCCCCTTAGCATTTTACTAAATGTTGAAATTACAGTTTATTATCGAGAAAAAATATTGACTTGATTACAGGGAGCTTGACTTTGTTGTTTAAATTTATCATTAAAGTAATGTTAATTAAAGTAGTCTGATACATAATTTTATATGATTGAAACCCCTGAACAGACAAGCAAAACCGATAGAGAAATATGCAGTACACACCTAATGAGACTTTGAGATTGTATCTTCATGCAGCAGATTTCGTAATGCTTTACAAATGTTTACTTTTTGACTGTGTACACGTTCATAGTGCAAGAAAGTTCAGAGCAATTTTATCTAACATCTGTTTTGCTAACGAGAAGCACTTCATACACATATTTACCGTTGTAGAGATTGGATATCACCCATAAGACCCAGGGTTGCAATTCTTCATCTGGTTCACTGACCCCAACCTAAGAAGCTGGCCTTAAATCCTTCTTGTGTTCTGAGATCCCCCATGGCTGTCTCCCCCAGGATCTCTCCTTGTATCCAAATCATCCTCAGCTAGAGTTTCTTCATTTTCCCACTTGTCTTCTGGCAATGGATTTCTCTGTTCTTTTTCCCCTGCCTACCACCGATCCAGTTTCAACCTTCTGGCTCAACGGGGTTCTTACTTGCAAGCGAATTCTTTTCCTTGTAAGGCCTTGTTGTGTTTGAAGTAATTGTGAATATTTTACACTGATAAGATGCACATGCGCCTATAGATATAAAAGTTACCCTTTGAAATGACACACATTTACTGCTTCAGCTTCAGAAGTTATTTTGAGAGAAGTTCTAGCAGTTAGGGAACAGGTATATGTAATATAGAGTAATTTATCTCAATGGCAGAAGACCCCTGAGCAAAATTTTATTAGTAGAGGACTTATTGAAACTTATTGAAAGCCAAAACTTGGTTACAAATTTGCATAACATTGGGCACTAGGCTGGCAATACTTGAAACAATACTTTACAATAACACTGCAGATACTCGCAATGCGCAGTGTTTCACAAATGCCTCTTCACAGCTAGATTGTTACTGCTGTGCCAAATAACTTGGGTAAATAGGCAACCAACACACTGTTGCAATATGTTCTTGTTCTTTCCAAATGCTCTTTTACCAAATTACAGTATAGAAATTTGCAGATTGAAATACGCCTTGCACTGTTTCGATGGATAGTTAACCCAGTTTCTGGTCTTCATAGACTGTTCAGTTTCTTCACTGACTGAGACGGGGTCCCAGGGGAAAGTAACGAAACCAATTCAAGTTTTGACCCACAAGCAACACATCCAAAAATCCATGTCACTGCAACCTAATTGAAGTTGGTTGTTGAGTAGCCCCATGTGGTTACATTGATGGATAATGTCTAGTGATTGAAACGATTTTACGTGGCTGGGAACACTCAACATAAGGTGCCACCCTTGACCTGGGAGAAAAGTTTGAATGATGTATTTCTTTTATTTTGCATGCTTCCAAAAATGCAATCCGCCTCTCAGTTGGGATTCGTTCTGATTTAATCAGCCGAAACACTGGCATACTCTGAAACTTGTCTAGGTTACTAATTCAACATTTCTAAGGTTTATAGTTTAGTTAAATAATTTGACTTGAACTCTTCTGGACACAACATACATGTAAATGGCATCAAATTATTTAATTTTGAAAACTTTTGAGGTGAATTGTGGAAGTTTGTTTTGTCATTAGAAAGTTGCCTTTTTGTCTACCGAGGCTTGGAAAATCCTAATTACAATAAAAAACCTGAGACCTATTTTATTTCCAAGTTCCTTTTTATAGGATATGGCCCATTAGCCCATTAACCCCCTTTGGGTCACAGTCATGACTTGCCGTTGTTTTGCCAGTGTGGGGTTAGAGTTAAAATTGGTCCCTGCCTCGTCCCACTGTTGGGATAGCAGCAGGGTATCATGAGGTAGCGCGTGCCATTCAGTATTCCAGCCAACATTCTTGGGGATCATCATATTGCTTGGATGTTATGCTGAAAGATGTCCAGAGTCCGTTTTTGTTGTAAGATAAGCTGGGGATAAACCAGCATGGGCTTCATGTAGGCCTATGGCAAGACATTAATACCTTAGAAAACCTGAAGGTTTGCTGGGACAAAACAATGTAAATTAGGTGTGCACTTCATGTTGGCAACATATTTGGTTTTATTCTAAGATATTTGTCTTAATTAAGCATCACTCCTTTTAAAGTGACAATCAACCGAAGCAGCCTTGACCCATTACAGCAAGAATGTATCCATGGGTAAAGGCTACATCTCGTCCAGCTTACAAAATAGTCAATAGATGATAGAAACACTTCAGTTTGGTATATTCTGTGTCTCAGAATGGAATATGCTACCAGTACATCACAGAATTCTGCATTTTTTTTATTTATTAGAAATCAGTCGCCTTGGTACTCTTGTAGCTTTTATTTTCAATTGCAGTTCAAGGAATGTCTTGTCTGTTCTCAAACTGAAAACTGTTCAGCCACCTATCAGTGAGATTCTGTGACTTGTCATTTCAAACTTGCAGAGAAAAGTGTGGGCATGAGCTAGCCATTCTGTTATCAAGTCTTCTAATCTTCTTTTGCTATTTAAGCAACTATCGAATATATATAAATGTAATTATTTTACTCGGAACATGGAAAAAACGGACTGTCTATAGCGGCCAGATTTATTTTAAACTTGTACATGTATTAAAGAACAAAAAGTGATTTTGCAATGTTTTTTTGGTTGTAGTCCACAGAATGGATTCGTGTCAAAGTAGAAGAGATGACCCCAAAGATGACAGATGTTGGAACCACACTGGAAGAAGCATTGCAGTTGAGGCAACAACACAACGATATGCTGAAACAACTTGCAGTAAGTATGAGAGTCAGAACGTGGAAAGAGTTCAGGATCCGGCCATTACAATTCTTAAGTTATTACAAGCATGACCAAGCTACACAAATCACTTGAATCAAGTTGTCCTGAGACAATTTCATATTTTTCAAGCTGAATGTACTTGTCTCAAATGGAAAGCCTAGGTAAGATGGAAGCTGCTATGTGTGGCAAGTACATGATGGCTGGATGTGGGTCTCTTTCCTTTTTTTTGGCCTGAAACAAAATCAAGGAATATTGCCCCTGGATTTCTATCAAACTTGCAGAATCCAAGTAACATCAAACTCAAAATATCATTATTTGTCTGTTTCTTTAGATTTTGTCCAGTATTTACATTATGGGTAGAGCCCTTAAAATTCAGTTTTGGCCCCAAAATGAAACCGCCTGGTCATCAGTCCCTTTAGTATGGTCTGCACTTTGTAGTGTCGCTGAACAGTGAATTTGCTTGTTCGACTGGGCTGCCTTGCATGCGCAGTGACTCGCATGTACATGTAGGTAGCAGTGTTCAGCTCAGGTAGCAATTGTTAGCCATTGGTTAGCCGTAACAACTGGCTATCTTCTAGGTTCAAAGACGTAGCCAAGCACAGTCTCTTTAAATATACCTTAAAGTTGGGAGAAAAGTACATCTTACTTCAACTTCATTTTAACTTCAGTAGTCGGTCATTGGCTAAGTGAAATCTTGTAAATGTAACTTTTCTGCTGATAGAATTTAACAGGCCTAACAACATTAATTAACTCTCATATTCAACAGATTAGTCTTAAATGCTTCCTGTGAAGTAACTGGAAATAGAATCAGGGTTAATGAGGATAATTAGAGATAAGGTACTCAGGGTTAACTGGATAGTGAGGGTTAAGTAAGTGTTATTAATGCTATACAGATCTGTGCATAACTGCAGAGGGCGCTGTTTGTGTTGCAATCAGCATCTCCAATCTCTAAATGTGGAGAAAAATGTAACTCACAGTAAGCACCTTGTACATGAGTTGTGCCTTAAAAAACAGTTTTAGTTTGCAGATTTTCTGTTTTGTTTGCTTACAGGTAGATTTCTCACATTCTGTTCCTAAAATGTATTTTCAACAAACCTAGCATGATTGCTGGCTTCAGGCAAGCTGTTGACACAATACATCTTTCCTTCACATTATTTACCAGATGGGTGATTCAATCCTCACTTTCCACTTAATGTTGACGTATTTTGCAGAAAAAGACTGATTATTTTGAAAGAGATTTTCTGGGAAAATGATTTAACAGCTCAAGGGCAGAAACCATTTCTCAGAAAATCAGGTTGAACCCTTGCAATGGGAGAATTGTGATGAAAAGATGTTACCTTTTTCAGTTTTCATTTTATGCTGTAAAGATCTGGTGAATTTTTCTGATTACTATTTTGGGAGAGAATGTTGTTGTGAGGTTGTTAATCCTTGTCTGTTGGGAACAGCTGTAGACATTTAAGTCAGTAGTATTGCATTTGTGCGTGACTGGTCCACTTCTGGTCAGAGGCAAGTGGTGCATTTGTGATTGTTGAATGCCAGTGAAGTCCAAATGAGCAGAACAGATGGTATTATGTTTGTAAAGTTCAACCTTATGCAAGAATCCATCATCTGTTATTTGCTATCTACTGCCAATTTTTACTCTTTGCCCAAACTGAGCAGGTATCGAAGAGTTAAGAATGCAAATTAAAAAGGATTACAATCAACTTTTTGGAACATGTTTTTATTTAAATTTGCCATTTTACCTTGTAAATATAGCAAGAACTAACAATTTTCTAACTTCAGAATTTTGATCAGAAGTTGAAATTGAAATTAAATTTCAACCAGGAATTCGATAAGAAATGTGGCTGAAGTCACAGGCAAGTAAACCAAAATGATACATGGGGAACTTTGTCCAGTTTTTCTCCTAAGTCATATTTTTAGACAACTATGTGGCAGTATATCACATGGGTGACCCTCGGCTTGGTCCCAGGCAGACTCTGAAGTTCAGATCCAAAGCTTGCTGGTATGTCAGGCATCTGCTCTTGGCAAGGAATGCCTTTAGGTTTGTTTTCGGAGCTCACCCAAGAATTGGATTGAATAAGTCTCTGGAATATTCTGCCTGATATAAATACATCTTGAGAAGTTGAAGATGAGTGATAGTTTGCCCTAGTGTGATGAAGAGAGTGTACTCTGCACATAAGGGCGGCACATCCTGAAGGTTGTTTGTCTAATATTTCCAATCAATGATGACTTGATGTGAGACGTGATAGTGTGGATGGCTCCATTGCTCTTATCGACTCACAAAATTCAATTAGGGACAGAAGTCCTCAAGCAAGAAACTTACCCTGAAACAGTTTTACCATTGCATTCTTTAGTGTTACAGACTCATGTAACACTGCTTTATCTTATGATGAGATTTTGAATTTAAAATCTGCAAAACTGTTTTTAAAAGTATCGCTGAAAACATCCCTCACATAGATGATTGCATGTAAATTATGCACATCTGATATTGCCTCTGTGCTCTTAACCTTTCATCTTATTTGATCAAACTGCTGAAGTTTCATTATCCATAAATGCCACAATTTTTTTTTGGCGAAAATTCATCTGTTTGTTTTGAATTTAATAAATAGTCAATTGTGTTGTTGATTTATTTGAAGATATATAATCAGTTCTGTAAACAAAGCAGGTTAAGTTTTTCGATAATTTGTCGATTTACAGTCACAAGTCACATAACGTACATAACTCTTTACCATCTCCTCAGAGAACTAATCACTCAAATAGCGTACTGTGGGAAACTTCCAATTTTTTCCTAAGCTACATAAGAATGGGATAATTACAGACCTCTTGACACTTCCATTCCCAACAAATAAATCAAACATCCTGCATACTTTATGCTCAGGATCTTGACTTTGACAGTTGACGAGGACCTACCCAAAAGTAACAAACCAAAAAAGACCATGGTTTACTGCGGGCGGCTTAATCAGGGATTGGAACGTCAGCTATTGAAACTGAAAGTCTGGAGTAGCCCAGAGTCAGTTACTGATGCATATGTTAGTTTGTCCCTGTTGTGAATATCTTATCAGAGCTTAAGGCCCTTGGGGATTGACCTTCCCAGTAGTAGATCCAGATTTTGACTAGAGGTTCTCTTCAAGACAGCACCACTGGTTCAGCCTGATGTGCAATATAGTGTAGGTTGGTGAGAAAATCCAAGGGGAAAATATGGTTAGTTGTGTCAAAATAATTTATCTTTTAGGAGGGACTTTCATTCATTTTATCTGGAGGAGAGGACATTGAAAATGTATTTGGCAATTGAAACATTGGATATCTTTGAAACAAAACCCAACCTTCTCTAGTTTCCATCAAGTAAGTCCAACATTAATTTGCTGGATGTGTGAGCAGCTGTGATACATAATGTGTAATTTTATCAGAGTTGGGATCTGTGTGAAATAAACTTTGACCCCTCCCTGCTATCAGGATTTTTAGCGTCTGATGCATTACCTGTTACCACTTTTCAAGATCCTTGATCAAAAGGTCTTGAAGTGTCAGTCAAGGGACACAAGTCGGGCCATGTGAACTCATTCAGCAAAGAATTTATCACCAACTACGTGTTGAGTGCGTCAGACCAGTGACATCTGAACTCAGGGGGTTCTGTGCAATAGAAGGGGGTGAGGGCAGCTTGACTGAAGACATTTGGTAGTAAAACATGACATAAAACAGAATTCTGCAATGTGTTTGAAGGCATTCACTTACCCCTTGTTAACTTGTAATCTTCAAAAATGAGAGATTGGAGGATTAAATTCTCTTTCTTTGGTAATAAATCAAGTTAATCAAGTGAGCTTTGAATTAATGCAGTGCGTGTTCACTTCTACATTATTCCTGATGATAAAATAGTGACATCTGTGGCTTTCTTTAAGCTCTTACATGAACCTCAATCCTTTGAAATCCTTTGCAGCGACATGCGATTGAAACTGACTTGTATTTGTCAAACATTAGCAATATTTAGGCAGTTTTTTTTTTTACTAGGGCTTTTCCACATTACACATTTTATGGGATTGGTACCTGCTCAAATACTTGCTACATAGATTTGTAAATGCTCATTGCTTTAATGAATTCATGATGTGTCATTTTGTTGGATTTTGATTGAAAGGTAAGTTATTGAAGAGAAGATGCTTTGGCGCCCCTTGGAAGTTTTTCTTCTAGGAAATTGCTCACCACCGCTCAGCCTGTTTCATATTTACCAATCTCCAACTCTTCTCTCCTTTTTTTTTTTCAAAATGCACAGTCCAAACAACAGCACATCAACAGCCTCCTGACCCAAGCTGACTTCCTAGTCTCCACCCAGCAGTTCTATGACGATGTCTACGAAGCCATGGCCCAGTCACTGGGCGAAGCGTGGAAGGATCTCAACTTGCAGCTGGAAGAGAGAAGGAAGCTTCTGGATCAGTCAGTGGCCTTCCACCAAAGTGCAGCAGAGGTGAGGTTACTATTTGAGTGACGGTACTGGCAAATACAGGCTTGACAAAAGGAGACTTTCCACAGGAATTTTGACGTCAAGTAATTGTATTCCTTGAAACAGGAAAACAGATTGACTGCCTAGAAGTATGCAAGCATCCGCTGATTCTCACCTCTTAATTTTGAAAAGGATTAAAAGCTATAATATTACATAAATTTCTTTATAGCATTTGCTACAGTCCCCTGTTAACTTTGGCAGGGATCTCTCACTAAGACCTTGAATTGTCCTGGGAAAGTTATTCACTGAATTGGAAAAGAAATTGAAGTAAAGAAAACAAACATTCTCACTGTTAGTAGGAAAAGGTGTCGCATTAATCACTAGACTTTTCTTCCTCTAGTTCTCCGACAAACTGGAAAAAGCTAATGCCAAGTTCCGAAGTCCTGATCTTCCTCCTGACATACCAGGGACAGACAAACTGATGGAGGACCACCACAAGATCAGAGAAGGTAAGCCCGTAATCCATCATTCATTTCAGGGATGTGAGAATTCAGCTTTTTTTGTATAGATGTTGACCCCGAATTTCAGCTTTTTTTGTACACCTGGTCTATACCAAAGTGTGGGAACTTTTACATTTCAGCTTTTTGCTAGCTGTTTTCAGCTTTAATTTTAGGTGGCCACTCACAACCTTGTCATCTGTAATTTATTCCAAATAGTAGAGATTATTCCTTCAGTTCTTATTCCAGAAGGTGGCATTACTGGAAATAAAATAGATTGAGGTCTTTGCTGTCACATTGCACTGTGTGTATTTTGATGATTTGAACTAAAGTTAAAATTCTTTTTGCCATCGGTCAAAGTCTGTTTCCAAAATACCTCTTCAGGATTATTTTAGGCACTACGCAAATGATCACCCAGCCTATGTTACTTTTGGACTAAGTTTCACTTTTTGTCTTGTGGTACCTGCTAGTTTGTAGAATGATCACCTTGAGGTATACAGTGTATCTTTTTTGTCCTTGATAGACATCTTAACCAGCTCCATGGACACAATGAACCTTGGCAAGGACCTGGTGGAGCAACTCCACGCCCTCAGCAAGGACGCCTCCCCAGACGACAAGGAGGCTTCAAAGCAATCCTCCCTGGGCGTGCAGAATGTTCTTGACGACCTCCAGGACAGGAGACGAGCCCTTGAGGACCTGTGGAATAAACAGCGGAGGCGACTGGAGCAATATATCGCACTGAGTGATCTGGATCAAGAAGTCAACCAGGTAGGGTAACAGTTCATTTTAAGTTAACTCAGAATATATACATTCTCTCTTTGGATATAACTTCAAAAATACAGTTGAGAAGAGAATAATAAACATCAGACATTTTCTCAAGTAGCATAAATTAAAAGAATGTGGTGTTTCAGTAAAACATTCCAGCATTCCGCCCTTTGGTTCTACCTTTTCTTCTTGCAAAGTAGGCCTCTTTTATGTGCTAATTTTAACCGATGCAGATCCATTAACATTTACCAGCAGTTTGGGGAGGATAGGGAAAGATGTAGAGAAGTAAAGTCAAGACCTGTGGAAAGTTACAGTGTTAATTGTACTCTTAGTCTTCAGCACATCGGAGGATTTCGAAGAAAACAGGGATATCACAAGTTGTAGATGCCAATTGTAAAATTTTAACAATTTTTCAGATCTCTGACTGGATCAAAACCAGAGGTGAAGACTATCTGAAGAAGAAAGACGTGGGTGACGACACACCTGCAACCGAACGGCTCTTTAAAGAACATCTTGAATTCCAGACCTCAGCTGAAGTAAGTTCCTGCCATACCCCTAACTTCCATCATGAAATAATTTCAGTGTTTTCAGTTAAGATAACCTTTGTTGGCTGCAAGATTGGCTACGTTTACCTGCTGTTGTCAGGGAGTGAATTGAAACTGATCAAACTGATTCTGTTCTTCCAATGAAAATTGCTGTTACTTTCTGCATGCTTGATTTTTTTGGCCATTAGGAAATCAGTTGAAATACAGTCCAATAAAGGGTCCATTCCAAAACTATCTTCACCTTTTATTTGTGTGTCAGGATATGCAAGGTAATGTACACCAACTACGGCACACAGCTGAGCAGATCTGTCATTCCAACCCGGAGCACACCGATCATCTGCGCAGCCAGACCAGAGCCATTGAGACACTTAGTGATGATTACATGCGACGCTTGGCCTATCGTGGCAGATTGCTGCAAGCTGTGCTGGACTTCTACAAGAACGCTGAACTTGTAAGTCAAAAATAAACCCTGGTACCATCAGTGTCTTTACTGACTAAAATCTGAAAGATTCACCCACAGGATGCCTGTACATTTTCACATCATCAACACAATTATGACAAACATCTTAAATCTAGACCCAGTTTTTGTGAGGTGTCATCAAGCCAACTTTAACAACTGTCTAGGGGCCTACCCTAACCTCCAAGGGTTTTTGAAAAGAAAGTTTTGAAATTGGATGATGGAGGACTGTCATGGTCAAAAGTGGATTCATTGTAAACTATGCTTGACCTTCAGTATGTGCTCAAAATATGACAAGAGATCATTAAAGCTGTGTTTAAAGCAACCTGGAGCTACTTAACTTATGAGCCACTTAACCTACAACAGTGACATTAAGTTCCTCTTTTGTTACATTACATGTCATTTTCTCATCCTTACACCTCTTTGATACTTCAAAATCTATCAGGAGATTTTTGAGGATTTGTGGCATTGATGAGAACAGAACCCATAACTAAGAATGTATCATAGGTTTGTGGATTCGGAGGGATTTCGAAAGATAGTTGGGAAAATTCCTAAAGAGTTAAGGATGCTTTCTGCCCCGCTTCAGGCCCAGACCTACCTCTCTCAGGTGGAGATCCAGCTCAGCCCCAAGAAGCTGCCGAGTGAGCCGCACGGCAGGGCGGCCCGGCTGGCTCAGCTGGGCAATGCCGTTGCTGAGATATCGGAACCGGTCATCAAGGAGGGCCACACCTTGCTGGAGAGGGTCGGCAGGGGGACACCGGGAGCACAAGGGATCAAGGATAAACTGGACCTGTTGGAGGTGGGCTTGTTGAATTCACTGGCATTATTAAGTCAAAATTTGTCTGATGATGTCTCTCTGAATTGGTTTCTGTAAATGCCCTCATTGTACGTTGACGTAGCTCAAATTTGGCAGATTACTTCAACTTTAGTCAACTTGCATTTGGGCCAGTTAGTTTTGCCGGTAGCAATTTATATTTACTGGAATTTGGATTTCTTATGACATCTGGTTCTCAGCAAATTTCAGAACTGTCAAACACTCGAACTCCGTTTCTTTAAGTTGAGCAAGTGTGCAACAACTCTGTCCAGGCATATGATGTTAAAACTATATTGCTCATAGAATATTTTATGCATACTCAGAGTACTTGCTTCTTTAGCATGATTTCATCATGTGAGGATTTAAAATTTGTCGAAAATTTATTTGGCAGAAAGTTATTACATGTACTGTACTTTCAGAGATCTTAAGCTTTAAACTAAAAGTGCTAATATTTCTGGTCTTGTTTTCCTAGACCCAGTCAGAACGCTTGCAATCAGAATGCAGCCCAGAGGCCCAGCACAGGTCTTCTCTTCAAGTCAGCTTTGATGAGTGCTACTCGGTGATTGTGAAATGGCTGGTCAACGTTGCCGATACTTTCCTGTCAGCCAGCAACGACATGGGCGATCAGCTGCAGACTAGCATGGACTTCCAGGATGGCCACCAGAGACTGATGGATGACATATTAGTAAGTTGAGTCTGGAACCAGATGTCTATTTTATCCATCATCTTCCTCTCCTGTGGAGAAACCTCCTCCGGAGTGTACTTGCATTGGCTGAAGTTCAAGCAGGTGCTGATATTACTCAAGGCATGAAAAGGCTCTTGACTCAAAGTTTCTCTTTGCCAAGAACCATTTCCCCTAAAATTTTAAAAACATTACACTTCCTCCTGCAGTTGCAGATATTGTTTGGTTTGAACAGGGTTCGTTATATGTTTTGTAACTGTTAAAGGATTTATGTTATCCTGTCTTTTAAAAGTAGCGGTAATAATGTCAAGATCATATCATTTTTAAAGATCAAAAATTACCCAGAACCTCCAGATGGTGGAACTGTGTTTTGCTCAATAGACGAAGCAGTAAGTTGCATTTCAAAGAAACATTCAAGAAAAATGGCACAATTTTTTTCAATTTCACAGGAAAGGGCCAAGCAAGTTGACAAAGTTTTCAAGATCTCCTCTGAGCTGATTCCTTCCCTAGCAGATCGAGAACAGGTCACTGCTGTCCAGAACCGCTGCGACAAACTGCAGCAGCACTGGTCCCGTGTGACTGTGTGTGTGGACAAACGGCTGCATGCTGTGCTCATCCTCATCAAATTCCACAAGCACACTAAACAGGTGGGGAATGGGGAAACTGGGTGACGTTAGCGTGGGAATAAATTACAAGTGTGAAAGGATACCTCGATCGACATCATTAAGTCACGAAGAGTGTCACTTACTCCCAGTATTGCTGGCCACAAAAGCAGGCTGTGGGGTGTGCAAAAGAAGCAAATGTGCCTCTTAATGATCTAGATTGTTTTAACCAAGCTGGAAATTATAAATACCTGGGCCCATTTGTGTTGAACTGTTCAGCATGAGAGACGGTCAGGTTTATGGGTAATTCCAGAAATTAGGGGTCCATTTTTTTGTGTGTCCCTGTCACATCTGATATATGATTGTATAAGTTCAGAACACATTTTCTAATTTCCAAGAGAGATGAATTAATGCAAATCACCTGCCAAACAAATAGTAATAATTTGAAATCGATTCCGGTGATATTTCCATGTGAAATAACAAAGGTCAGATGCAACAGGGACATAAAAAGTCAAACTTATGGACCCTTCATTTCTGGAATTACCCTTATATACCGAGTAAATTTCATCTGAGAGCTAGTAACAGCCAGCACACATTTCATGGCAGTTTTACTTGTTACCAGATCCTGTTAAGCATATATTTTCACTAATTATTGGCCGTTAAGTCCTTGCCCATGGTGAGAAGATAATAAATATAAATATAATAACTGCATTTATAAAGCGCCATATATCCAAAATAAAAATACGAGTACATAATATTTAAAAAATTAAACACAAAACAACACACACACAAAACCAGACCTACACAAAAGCAGACAAAAAGAGACGGACCAACCACCACAATAAAGACAAGATGGCACGATCGCAAGGTCAAGCCCATTTTCACTGTTCACTTATACTCACTTCACTGAAATTTTGCTCATTTACAGTTGACCAATGCCATGGAGAACATGGAAGAGCAGTTGAACTGTTACATCAGCATGGATGCACCTGACATACCGGCCAAGACGGTGCAACACCTGCAGGAAAAATGGAGCAATGTGATTGAGATCTATGTTCAGTTTGAAAACACTGGACGCAATTTCCTCTCAGAGGCATCAGCTGTGAGTGGTTTGCCATTGTTATGTCCATAGAACTTAATGCTGGAGTCAGTGTCCTGATGGCGGACAGCATACTGTCCTAAATGTTGAGTTCACTGGTTCTCTTCAAAACCCCCCTTACCCTCGAAAGAGATTTACACGATGTTACTGCAAACCTTTTCCATATTAATTCTACAACGATAAACTAATGCCTGCCATTTTTAGGCTTTCAAGGGTTGTAATTTGGACAAAATAACCCCAGTAAGTCCGTACAAGTTTCCAGCAGTGCATATACAAACATGGAGTGTGCTGTAGGTAATTATAGATAAACAGAATGCATGTGTAAAATTGGACACATCAGTGTGCCAGTGCGCTGACTCACATGCCCTGAACTTGTTAAAGTTAGCTTAGCATTAGCTGCTGTTACCCTGAATGACTCTGTCTCATAAACATTCCTATTTGGCTTAACAAAGCACTGTCAGCAGTTGTGTTTGTAATTCCTACTTTCATTTCCACCTTGTTGTCTATCATTTCCCACAGATCAAAAATGACCCAGAGTTGGACATCACATCGTCCAAGCTGTATGTCAGCCGTGCCTTGAAGGGCCTGGAGGAACGCAAACAGCACCTGAGTGGTCTGTATGACATGCTGACCAAGCGGCTCAACTCGGGCCAGCTGTTCTTGAGCAAGTGGCAGAAGTTTGTCCAAGATGCTAGACAGGTAAACATAAAAGTTTCATTAAAGTGCAGTTATTTCTTTTCTTTCGTTCTTCGTGGTTGCAATTCGATGAGGAACATTGATGATTTCCATAATTCAACAGCAGCAGATTTCACTGAAATCTGTCTCTGTTTATCACATTTGCAGTAAATCGATGTATGAGCTGTTCTTTGCTCTGGTTATCTTTTCTCATGTAGTTTTGTTCATCATTGGTAATCTTTTTATTTATTAATTTAGCCACAATGAGTGCAAGTTTTATTATGTTCTTAAACCTTTGTTATAAGGTTAAAAGTAATCTTCAGAAGGCTCTAAAATTCTATCACAAATCTCAAGACAGCTGTAAAGGAGGAGGGGATTGTGGGCATTGATTGTCACGAACGGTGTTTGATCTCTTGTTCTGTATTGATATTTCTGTTCCACCATTGTAGACCATGGACAAGGCCCACCGCACAGAGACAGAGTACTACCCACAAGTTGCGTCTGATATGAGCAGGAACCCAAACGATGCCAAGGGTTTGCCTGGGAGGTTGGCCGAGTTTGAGGACATCGCAAAGGTAGGGAGAGGCGTAATTGCTCAAAGCTAAAACTCTTGCACCAACTACAGACACTTCTGACTTTTCTTGAAGAGAGTCTGTCAGAATGCTTACGTACCTTTGTACGGAAAGATGTTCTGGTTCAAGATTTTGTAGAACTTTTTTAAAGTCACCCCCACATCAGTTGGAAGATCATTTTGAGACTTGACTTGCTATGACCCCCATAAACTAAATTGAATTTAAATTGGCATCCAGCTTTGACTGTGTTAGTGGGTTCAACACTGTCCAGTTAAGTTACCATCGCATTTCTTGGGACGTAATGTCTGAAAGATGTGTTTTAGATTCTATTTCATTATCAACAAAGTCCCTTGGATTGTTTTCTTGTTTAGCGAGTGAGTGATGAGCTCAAGGATTGTATTGACACCGCCGACTCCCTCGGCAAGAAAGGAGATACCAAAGGAGGTAGAGAACATTTGATTGATGACCTGAGCAAGCTATATCATCACTTCTTGGATCGGACAGGGAAGTACCGCGCACTGCTTACTATGATGGTTGGCTTCTACGACAATGTCAACAAGGTAAGCCACAAAACAGAAAGAGAATTTAGTTCCAGTGAAGTTTTTCAAGAATTTGGATATGTACTAATCAAACATCTTTAAATATTGCCATTTAAAAAGTTTACACACTGTGATTGCAACATACACTGTGCCACACGTAACCTGCTAACTGTGAAAGTGAAATAATTAACGCTCATTTCAGCATGGATTGCATTTGATTATTTGGATGGACAAAATTCCTTGGCAAGAAATTACCTATTCAAGTTTGAATTTTTCATGATGATGTCATCCACTGGAGGCAATTTTCCTGGCTTAGCCAGCAGGATTTGATCCAGTGTGTTCTTGACTCTCAGTGATAGACTAATTTTAGACCATAAAAGCTTCCTTACAAAATGCACACCACATCTCAAAGTTGCACTGACAAAGCAAGTCTGTCTTACTTTTATCAAGAATGTTGCTTTGTTATGCGCACTGTCAGTTTCAAGTACATGAATTCCGCAACTGACTTTTTCTTGTAGCTCAACAAAGCCATGGATGAGACAGAGAAGGAACTCCAAATCCCTTATTCTCCATCAGCACCGACGAAGCTGTCTGAAGCCAAGATCCAACTCAAGAGGATGGAGGAGCAGAAGAAGAACCTGGAGGACAAGTTTGATGAGACGGTGAACGAGGGAGAGAAGTTGATTGCTGGGATTCAGAAGATTGTAAGTACTGAAAAACTCAGCCACACTTCTAAAAGAGACTGATGAGAACTTGAATGATAACTTGGTTATCCAAGTGCAATACTTATTGATTGCAACAGAGTTCAAACTGTAGAATAAAGGTTCATTTATGCGTGTAAATAAAACACTCCAAGATTGAGCAGAACTTGGAGTCTGCAGAATCAATCTCAGCTCATACTTGTGTGAAAGTGAATCCAATTTTAGGTTATTGAATTTCTACATGTTTGCCTATACACATGCAATACAACATGGAGTTCACTTAACACAGACATTACCTTGAACCGTAAACTATAATTTTCAAGGGTAGGGCTTGGTCAAACCTGTTTGGTTACTGTCTGTGTCCAGGATCCGGTGTCTGTCTCCAAGGCTGACATTGAACTGGCTCTTCACAAGACTGGCATGAGGAAAGACCGACTGCTGACGAACCTCGAGCAACAGAAGAGGAAAGTGAGCAATTCCATGGGTGTGGCTGAACTACAAATGCACAAATCAGAGGTAAGAAGTACGAACATTGGAAATTCTGAACATGAAAATGGTCTGCAGTATAGTGAAAAAAAGGATAGATATACTTAGTGCCGGTTATTAAACTTATTGAGGTGGAAGAAATGTTTGAAGTGCTGCAAATGCTTTGTTACTGATTGAAATAAAGATTTCATAATTTATTTTGTCTCACAGTCCAAAATAAGAAAAGACCAATGCTTTTGAGAAGGTGAAAATCTAATCTAGATGTTGAAATATTTATTTCTAACTGAGACTTTAACTTCAGGGAGATTTTTTTATACAATTATGAATTGTCTACTATCTGAGATAAACATAAGCGCTCTGTACACAATGCAGCTGACTGTGAACCTCGCCAAAGCCCAGAAGGAACTGAAAGACATGCAGGGGAACTATGGTGACACAGTGGATATGGCTCAGACCAAGCTAAGACGCTTTGATGACTGGAGGTCAAAAATTGAGGTGAGACATGCGATCAGTATCAATACAGATGGATTGCTTGTGAATTCAGCGGCGCCTTGTCACCAACAGTGTAAGAACTAGTGAAGAGGATTTGTGGGCAGTGTCGTCACCCCTTGTTAATATTTTACACTCAGGGAAGTTCAATCTCTGATATGGATGATGTAGAGTACTCACAATAATATTGGCTGCCTTGTACAAGAAAGTAATAAAGTTGAATGTTACATTATGAGCTGTGTGAAAAACAACTACCTGAATACCCTCCTTCCAGCACATGTCAGTATGAAGTACATCTTTTGCTTTAAGCACTCGTCTTACTGCCTGAGAAAACACAAATGTGAGATGTGGCATTTATTTGGAATCTTGTGTCCTTTTCAAACTAAAGGCAAGTAACGAAGTGGCAAGTGCCATATTCCTCATTCCGTCAGTCTACACCCTGGATGTAGGATCTGTTGGCACGAAACAGTCTGAAACTTGCGCAGAAATAATGAATGAAATAAAAATACCCAATCTTTCATCTGATGATATAATAGTCATACGGCCGGGATGACCTAATTGTAAGATCTAAAGGAATGAAAAAACAGTGAATTTTCTCCAAAGAGGCGAAACCTATATGTACCAGAAATAGGAAAACCTTTGATTCACTGTCTAAATTCCGATATTCATAAGTATAAAATTGTTTCTCCTCTCCCAGCCCCTGGAGGATCAAATTAAATCCTACTTGAGTTCAGCCACTGCCGTCCTGAAGCAGAACCCACCAGAGTCGGCCGTGGTGCGACATGACATGGATCAGGTCATGAGGCAGTGGAACACCCTCAACCTTGACATTGATGATCACAGAGACAAACTTGTCCTGTGTATTGACTTCCAGAAGCTGTTCAAAACAGTAAGAAAGTTCTGTAAACTTGGGTCTGTTACACTTGTTTGCCTAATGTAGGACAGAGCGGGACAGTGCAGTGGAAAACAGTGCAAATAGTAGATCTGTGTTCTGGTTGTGGCAGGTTCGATTCCCCCGATTAATTTTGTCTTCCCTTGGCATCAACTGAAAAGGTACTCTTTTCAAGTGACTCACAGAATGTTAACATCAGGGCAAAATCTCAGTGTATCACTGGGACCATTTTTTCATGTTGCTTAGCCATAGAAATATGCTCAGTAAATGTTGGCTTATGAAAAGGTAGTCTCATATATCTTGATGTGATTTACTGTTATTTGGATCCTTATTTGTCAATGCAACAAATTTGGGTCATTTACATTTATAGGATGTTATTAAAATACCCTCGTTCTTAGTTCCTGTAAAGAATACTGATAGTAATTTATCTTGCATTATAAACTCATTATTAGACTGTGGAGTGGCAGAACAAAGGCAATGGGCTGCTGTTAGCGATCGGTCGCAGGATTCCTCTCTGCCGATCAGAGGAGGAAGCCCATCAGTTGATGGATCAGGTGGACGAGTTCCTGGAGAAAGGAGAGAAACCTCAGAAGGCTCGGCTGCAGAAGCTGAATGAACTGGCAAAGGAGCTTTATGGTGAGTTTACGGAAACACATTTATCTGCGAGCTGCTTGAATGTGTCAAGGCGCTGTAGCCATTTTTAGTTCTAATTCACTCTTTTAAAAGCTTCTCTCCATAGCATTGCTGCCAACCAACGATTCTGGCTCACAGCATGTAGACATTTTTTGTCAGATCCTTTGGTCAACCCCTGTACATAAATGGTAAATTGACTGACTAGATATTTGCTGTCTTCCTTCACTCACAGGACCTGATTCTCCGACATTTGTGAGTCAGCTGAACAACCTCCATCTCGCCAACAACCGCCTCTTGTCGTCCTTTGAGAACAAGAACGACGAGCTGTTCCACCTGGCCGAGCGTCTCCAGGAAGAGGACAAGAAGAAGAAGGAGGAACTGGAGGAGAAACGCAAGAAACTTGCCGAGGAGAGGAAGGCTAAGCAGCCACCTCACTATGCACCAGTAGCCAAGACATCGCTGGAGAAAGTAGAGGTAGGTAAACCAGGAATCGGTGCTTGAATTTAAAAACGCCCTTCCATGCAAGTAGATCTTAGCTCTCATTGTATAAATTGCTGGCCTGATGTAGTGTCAATTTCATTTTGATTTGATTTTGCACAGTTTCAATAGTTTTGCCTTGCTTTTCAATTTCTGAAACATTCAAATACCCTGCAGTTTCTCAGACAACTTTACCTCTCTAGAGTACTGAAAAGTTTAGAATTGTGGAAACATTGTTTTATCATTTAGATTTTCCTCTTTAAATACGGTAGTTTAATCATAATTTTTATGTGGTGCGTAGCCTAGAAATCATCTTACTCTAAAAACTTGCATTCTGTAGAAAAAGCAACTAAACCATCAATTTTAAATTTCTCTGGTTGAAAGCCGAGAGTTCCCCTGCCATTTCTAAGCACGGATAGTTTTTGGTTTTTATGTCGCACCTGCACGTGTCATTTGATACCCCCTTTCAGTTGTCCAAACCTCCAGTTGTTGAGACACCCCTCTCTCAAACTGAGTATAAACCAGAGTATGAGCTCAATCTGGCGGCACTCGACAAACCGATGGAAGAGGAAGTCATAGTCAAAGAGACAGTTGGGCCAGTGGAGGTATGCAGATGTCGAAGTTAACCATTGTTGTGATTTGTAATTTCCACTAACCCTTTTGTGACTTTGCTTAAATTCCACACAATATTTGACCATCTATTCCTTTGACCAACCATTCAGAGTCATAAACCAGGGTTTGCCCTTAACTTTTCTCACTTGCCAGCCGGACCAGCAGTGATGGCTTTTTACTAGTCCACCAGCATTTTCACTGGTCTGCGTCTTCCCCCAAATTTCAACATTCTTTTTAGTGTTTTCCGCTCCAACATCCTGCATAACAGTGTGCACTTGGTGCTGACTGTTTAATTTTTGATGAGTAATCATAAATGGCCATGGGAATTATGAATTTTCAGGGTATAACTCTACTCGAGCAAATTAACACGCAAAGTGGGTTACCTGCTGAAAATGGTTTGTTTCGTTCACAATCCAAGAGAGAAAAAAAACGTATCATTATGAACAGTTCATGTACATGTACATGAATGTTTATGCAGTATCACATGTACACGCACATGTACGCTGGCGAAATGTACATGTACATACAGTACATGTTCGCTCTAGACTGACGGTCCAGTACCCGTGGGGTGCATTCCACTAAATGGTTGTATTTCTGCTTGTGAGCTCATTAATATTCTGTGATCCCACAGGGTTTTTACAATAAGACATGCTTTAATCAGGAGGGATCATAGAAATATTTCTATAAATCCCAAATTTGGGACTGATAATTTCCAGTTCGGAGTATTTCTTTCAAAAGTGGCGGAGGCTACATTCAGATCTGAGCGCATAGTTTTACCACTATTTTAGAGGTATCTTCTGGGAAAGGTGAATGAAAAATATTTCCTGTCTAACCCCCATAAAATTGAAACGAAAAGTGATCTTCTGGCCACAGTCTTGAATTTCCATTGAAAAAACGGAGGCCAAGCTCTTCCCAAGAGTCAACAGGTAGCGCTATTTTGGTCTGATTTTGCAAATGTTTTCTATGGGCGCGTATTTGGTGTTGTGCAACCCATAGCGCGAACCAAGCACGAAATCACATTTGTGACATCGCTGGTGTTACAACTATTAATGACCAATCAGAAAAATCAATATTGCATATTCATAGTAACGTAATGCATATACACACACCATACACACTCAGCACGTCATACACGTGGGATGCATATTCATGACTTACTTGTACCTCTACAATGCAATGCATGAAAGCCTGTGCTGATTTAGATCTTGTACGCAGAACCGACATCAAATCATAGCATTGTTGAGACGTACCGGCCACACGCTGTAGTACAGTAAACCATGGAGGAATGGCCCACAGTTAACTGCGATTGCGCCACAAAGGCATCACGGAACAGAAGTTTCAGACTATTTACTGCCGCTGCATTCATAGACTTCAGCATTACTCCTGCTGGGCTGGTGCCAGGGACTGAACTATTCTTGGTTGCAAAAGGTTCTATTTTATTTGCTTAAAAAACCAGCAGCAGCTAGAGGGCATGCATCACTATCAAATATTTCACGGCTTATTTCAGAGTATTGTTTTATTAGACCGCTGGACTACCCAGACGAGGGCTTTCGTTAGACCGCCGCAGATTTTACTCTAATTTGGCTAGCGGACCAGCGTTAATGTCGAACCCTGCATAAACATACGTAACATTAGGTAATGTCCAGTTACAGTTAAATGAAGAAAAGTAAAATGTGGATGCTGTCAGTATATCACTTTTGTCAGTTTTCCAATAAGGCAAACACCCTGAAGTAGTTTTTGGTGAACTGGTCACCGAGAACTTGGTTAGGAAAGAATTACACACTCTGTTTTAACTTGTCAAGGAAGAACAGGTCAGACTAATCCCTTTGAAATATGGTGATTGCATTCCATATTAATATCCATTCCCTGTCTACAGGATTTACATGTCATTATTCCCATAGCATTTGAGTAAGAGCCCTCTTAAATTGGTTACAATCCAAAATGATTAATAGCACAAGCTATGCCATTAACTTTGATATGTGGCATGCACTGAATTGAAGATCCAAACACAACTGTTGCGTTGGTAATCGTTCTTAAGTGCACACAATTGATATTGCTTTGTCACTGTTAAACTGTGGCAAATTTGATAGATTTGTGTGGTTACGGATGAAGGTATGATTCTTAGCTTTGTGTGTGTCACAACATATGAACATGTGTTTACATTCAGTATCACTCATCTGGGTGTGGTATAAATGTATTCTTCTTATCCTCAATGTGTGGTAACATTCAATAAGAAGTATGTCAAAAGTATGCCTTTGTAAGACAAAAATTAGTAAACCAAGCTGGTAAGACAGGTACAAATCCTCACGAAGGGCACATTCAGAAAGTCGTTTATGCTTAAAAATCCACAACAAACTGCCTGGCGTAGTGTGCATTTATACTTAGGAGTAGATTTTCATCACGCATGTAACCCTTTTTCATGCCATCAAGCCCGCCAACCTTCCTTTCGCACACCCTTTCCTCGCAGTCTCCCCCCAAACCCCTGGTACTCTCAGAGCAACTAATTGCCGCTGGTGACCTGCTGACCTTTGACCCCCTCCCTTCTGACACCCGAGATGATGACCTTCTTACCAGGCAGACAGAGGAGCCAGTGGAGGTTTGTTTCTGTAGGAAATGCTGCAGTAGTGTGCAGTAGCAATAATGCATCGTGTGAAATTTGTGTGTAGAGTTTGCAGCCGTTTCAAGGTTTTGCTGTTCAGTGTGAATTTTAGTGAGCATCCTGCGTTTCGATTCAAAAGTTGTACATGCCACTCTAGCAAAGCACTCTTTGAATCCATGTTCTCATGCTGCCTGTTTTGTTTGAAACCCTGTTTCAATATATATGTTTATGTTTTCATTGACTTCTTATGATTAGTCTTCATGAATGGTTTTCTTCTCTGAAATTTGTTACAATCATGCCAGTTTTTCATGTAATTTAAGAGAAAAAGGCAAAATTATAGCCTTGTTACCGTTGCAAAATTCATGGTTAAATTATACAAAGTCAGCAGTATATGTGACCCATTTTGTGAAAACAAGTCTTAAGTCTCCAGAGCTCCTTTTGAGTAAAAAGTCCTTCAGAATAATTTTGCATTGTGTAAATTAATAGGAACCCACAGCATTCTTCACCATGGAGTATCCGCTTTCATCAGGATGCCAAACTGAGTGATAAATCAGAAAAAACTATTCAATTTGCTCTTTCCAATACAAATGAAAACTCAAAAGTGGTTTTGGCAACTTGTGACTCATTTTCACAGAGCTGGTCACACATGTCTATTACTCGTATTTATTGAACACGAGGAAGAAGACATTGGTAAGGAAATAAGCAGATTACGTATCCTTAGAGAAATGTAGATCCAGTCTTGCACGGCCTAGTCTAGCTTCCACCTAGTGCTAGTCACTACTTTTCGCTCCTTCCCTTTAGTTCTCCCCTCCCGTAATCTTTGAGGAAACCCTAGCCAAATCAGAAGTCAAGCCAGCCTACAAGTTGGATGTTAGTGAGTTAGATGGACCAGTAGAGGAGGTAGGTATTACCTTCTGATCAACAAGTGAAATGGATTTGGGTTACTGAGGGGCCCGGGAGAGAAGTGGATTATGCTATTTCCAGATCTAGATCTCCAGAAATATTTCCTGGAGAGATTCTTAATTCCTTTAACACAGTTTCTTCAGATCTTTATTATCAAAGGAATTGTAGTGATGGAGCTTTTTAAGAAAGGAAGGTGTCTGTTTTCAGGATTAAAAAAAAAAAATTTATCTTATTTTACAAAAGCATAAGTGCCCTGCCCTTGATGCTGTAATACAGTGAAGAAATCTGATCTTATCCATGAGTAGCACGTAACGACTCCCCCGTTCCTTGCATGTGGTACCTATTCACCCATCTGCTGGCTACTTCCTTGACCACCCCGTAGCACCCCTCACCTGTAGCTGAAGATCCCCTTACTCTAGATGAACACCAACCCTCATCTGAATTAGCTTATGATTGGAGCAAGCCCGATGACGACTATGACCACATAGTAAGACAAACTTTTGAACTGGTGAATGTAAAGTTCTGTCCTTGAATCTCTCTGTTTCTTTATCAAATGGGATGAAATTATTTACTGGAGAATATTTGATTGATATTATGAACTGCCATATTTTCCTCCAAGGATATCTTAACCACTACCAGCCGG
>NW_019091360.1:3560422-3621265 GCF_001949145.1 Acanthaster planci
AGAAGATGCTGGTGTGTATGAATGTGTAGCAGCCAATCCACTCGGAACAGCAACGTCAACAGTAGAAGTAATGGTGCCAGGTATGATACTTGTTTGTAGAATTCAACCAACTCTGTCAAGCTCAAACGTTTCTTGAGTGTCTGGTTATGAAATGTGACTTTGATAAATGATTTTCTCTGGTAATTTCGTGTTTGTTTCCTGATTGTAGCAGATTTATTCATGACTTTGGTTCAGGTGTCCTTCTTTGTTGAGCTTGGTAATCATGAGAAATTAATTCAGTGCTTCTTTATTGACGCGACTGGAATAATGAAGATGATTGTGAGTGACTTTAACAAAACCTGAAGATGTAAGAAATTGTTATTGGTGGAAGAAGTTTACTAGATTTCAAAACTCACTGAAGTGAGATGTTCAGTTGTGCAAAAACATTCAAGATTGTACGAAGAATGGAATAAAAGAGATATTTATTGTGCAATTTTTTTTTCTTTCAGGATATGAAAAGCCGCCAGAGTTTGTTGCCGAGATGATGCATGGTGAGCCACTCATTGTCGGTCGACCCTACAGCATCGAGTGCCAAGTCTCAGCAAAACCAACACCCACCATCACGTGGTACAAAGATGGCAAACCTATCGAAAATGAGCCGCGGTTCCGCACATCATTCGACAAGGATATTGCTGTCTTGGATATTGAAGATGCTCGGCCAGAAGATGCAGGGATTTATGAATGCGTAGCGACCAATGCAATGGGTACATCAAAGACAACCGTTGAAGTGAATGTGCCTGGTAAGTCAAAAGAACTCTGGTTCTGTTTCCCGGAAAGAAATCAAACAGCACCCATTTAACAGTTAGTGTGAGACAAAGGGACTTAAAATTTGGTGATTGCGAGAATATTGCTAACAGATATTGGAGTTGCCTGTTAATTTACTCAGCGATATGCCTTTCTACAGTACCTTCCGCCCAATGGCTATCAAGCTTGCAATTTATGCCCTTGTTGGTCAAATTCATTTCCAGGCTCTGCTTCCCCCAAGCCACCTGAGTTCACCTCCAAGTTGCAGGTGGCCGCACCTGTCACTGTTGGCCAGCCCCTGCACCTGGAGTGCCAGGTTCAAGCCCGGCCGGAGCCCACCGTCACCTGGTACAAAGACGGCAAGCCCGTCAAGGGCAAGCCCTATTACACGACCAGCTTTGTCAGGGATGTGGCCAGTCTGGATATTGAAAGTGTCGTGCCAGAAGATTCCGGTATCTACAAGTGCGTAGCTAAGAATCTAATGGGCACAGTGAGCACGACAGTTGAAGTAATAGTCAAAGGTAATTTATATTAATTCCTTCTTGAAATCACTCTTGTAAATCCTTGTAAACCCCAAACTTAAAAATTGAGTTTTTTAACGACATAGGCTGTGTCCGAATCTCTTGGGTATAGCTGGAAATAATACATGAGTTTTTGGATGTGGCTCAGGCTAGTTCCCAATACGTCGTGTGTAACATCCGGCTGTAGCCAAGTGATTTGGACATGGTCTGATTTTGTTATTCAGTGGGAACTCATGCTATTTTGAATACATGTCATGTGCCTTAATTGGAGCAAAGATCAAGAAGTTTCAAACAAGACAACATTGCGTATTGAGCACCATCGTCAATTTCCTGGCGTGTTAAAATTTTGTTACAATTTCAAGTTCCTTGAACTAGCGACCTTTTAGGGAGCCAACACCTGTTAAAAACAACATCTCACATTCGAAATGCTACTGAAACATTGCATGCTTATTCTCATTTCTTACCTCTGGTAATTCCTTCTCAATTCATTTTGTATAGGCTTGCCCAAGAAGGTGGGAATCCCACCCAAGTTTACCTCCAGACTTCCATCGCATACAGTGGTTGCCACAGAGGGGCAGCCCACAGAGCTCCAATGCACCATTGTCTCTGAACGTCCACCGACTGTCGCGTGGTACAAGGATGAAAGAACCCTCACCAACTACCCGCCTTACGAGATCTCCTTTGAGAAGGGTGTGGCTGCTCTGAGAATCGCCAAGACAGAAATGGAACATGCTGGCACTTACAAGTGTGTGGCCTCCAACAAGGCAGGGATTGTGACCTCCACGGCAGAAGTCATGGTCAGAGGTCAGAGGACTAGCCTTTTCTCATTTGTTTTTCCAATATTGTATTTTTTTCTGCTCATTGTGTGAAGACTTTCAACACAGGACCACAGGTGTTTAGATATTGTCCTGGTAGTTAAAGCTCCTTCAACCTAATACTGTTGTTCGGGCATTTTGTAGTATTATCCTTGTGCTGAAGTTTACTGCCTGTTCTTGCATTATACCCAGTCTCCTTTCTTAATTTAGAATAGCACTCTGACACACTCCGAGAAAGCAAATTGTTTCATATGCAAACAAGTGACCCCTGCTTCTCACCTGACACTGCCTACCCCAATCTGTTTTGAATTTTTGTCCTAAACTCCATCTGCTTAACCACTTCATGCCGGGGCATTTTTCAACGTTGATGATGCTGGGCCGGCATGACTATCATTTTTTCCATTTTCAAAATCCTTCAAAAATTCATCATTTCATTTAATGGTCGTTTATAGCCACACAAAGTAATCTTTAGGCACTACTCTAAGTTGACAGGTGACCTTTATTGACGCCCGAGTATTTCAGCCAGGCCTGCAGCCTTGTAAACAAAGCCCAGATTGTGCGGTGTTATACAACTGTCTTGTGTTCACGAACCTGGCTCAGTGCACTGCTGACCTCTTTTCAATAGGGGCCAGATTAGTGTGCAGCGGTGCTGTGTGGCTCATCGCTGTGGTGGTGGAGCGCTTTTTTCCCCGGTGGTAATCCGCTTGCTCTCAATGCCCCAAACCCTGGTATACGGTTTCAAAATAACGCTGGATTATCACCACTTTTGAGATCGAAAAATGCCGGTAATGCCCAGCAGCCTGGTCTTTTGTTCGGAGTACGGTCTTTTGTTACAGGGCCCTGTTTCCTTTGTCCGAGTTCGGAGACCCCAGCCACGCATATAAACCATACAGCTCCGATTTCGGAGTCCCCGGCTGGTAGTGGTTAAAGTGGAAACAAGAGAGCGTGTGATGTTTCATGGAAAGGACAGTCTGCTGGTGGGAACTCAGCAGATGAATGTGCATGTGTTTTTTGTTAAAATGTATATTTTTTGTGTGTGCTTCAGGCTCATGCACTAGCCTGTCTCTTCTGTGCCACTGCGGACGGACTTCAATGCCGGGGTGGATTGCATTGATCTCGTGTTGTAGTACGTTGCAGTATGTGTGTTTCGGTAGGCTACGGTTGGGAGATGCAAGATTGTTAATGCAGTTATTTTGTGTTTCTTTGTCAGCCCCAGAGGTTCTGTCCACTGATGAGGAGATGGACACTTCCCAGGGGCCAACCTTCATCAACATGTCCACTCAGGAATCAGTGACGGTCACTCCAGGCCAGGAGCTGCGACTGACCATCCGCATCCAGGGCCTGCCGCCGCCACATGTCACGTGGTACCGAAATGACACTCAAGTCATTGAAACCGAAACAGTCGAGGTAAGCATGCAATCACTGTCATCGTGTCAGTGTTTATTGTTGCTTTAATCCCAGCTTTCTTAGAATAATTGAAAGGTTTTTCTCTAAACTGAAATTTCCCTCACAATAATACGCAATATATTAAAGATTAAATTATATACATTCTCACATCTTTGTAAATCATCCTAGTAACTTTTTCAAAGCTGACGCCCTTTGTATTCTTGTGAGAGATGTTTAAATTCCTTATGTTTATGTCTGAAATGTGTGTCTGTTGGAAATATCTCTTTTCCCTTTGGGGACCAGCTCATGTTCCTGATTAAAAGGTGCACTTTTACCTCAGTAACATTCTAAGCAGTCTGGATGTTTTAAGATGCTCCCTTCACTTCATTAACTTGCCCTCTAAGTGACTCGTCATGACCTACCCCTCTGCAATCTGTCAAAACTCTGCAATATCATCTGCACTGTAGACATCATATGCCAACTACTTCATGCTTACTCATTGTAGTACAAATGGTTAATTTTTTACTGTTGGAAAGAAACTGTTCAATCTTAATTCGAGCCTCTGCTGTTGTTTGCTGACAGATTTGCAGGTGTAACATCGTTTACGCTGGCCCCCCCACAATGTTTCATTGTTTTATAATTTGAACTCTGAATTTATCCTTACTTTTGCATCAAACACTGTGCTCTGTCAGAGCAGAGGGTGAGGAAGGTGAACCAGCTTCCACTTTATTGTCTGTTTCTGTTGATGCAATTGCGTTAAACGTATACAAGTATCTTTGGCGTCGTCTGTCCGATTTGATGCATTGTTGCGGATGCTTTATTTCATTTCAGTGTGTGAAGTACACTGAGACTCGATCCAAAACTGTGAAGGAGGTGCGTAGAAGAACGGCCTGATTTATTCTCGCCCAATGCCCACTAGTACCTCACCCTTGCCATTAACAACACTGATCTCCAATATTTACTCTTCCCTTCTCTGTGGCCCAAATTCTACAAAACTAGTTCAGACTCTAAAGGAATGTGGAGAACAATCCAGTCACTCCAAAAAGAAATCAAAACAAGGAAACTAGGTTTTTTTCCAACTCATAAGAGAATAAGACTCTGGTCTTGTCAAAAGCTTGTAAACAGTTCCCCCATTGTTTTGAAATGTCAGACTTTTTGGACCATAAATAATCCTCCATAAAAGATTTGTTAAATGAACTGATTTGATAATATTTGAAAATATGCAAAAGGAAAGTATGGACTGGAAAAGAAATCTTCAGGTTCAAATAACCCACTCTTACTTCCTGAACTTAAATAACCTCCAATCTTCAACTCTCTGCCTCTAATGATAAACACAAGTAGTGTCGCCTCCTATCCAACAATTAATTTTTATTTTTCCCCTTGTAGAACAATATTTAATCCCTTTCTCCTTCCAGGAATTTTCTGTTCTGACAAGCCAGATGCATTAGTTAACACCTTCACCCATGCTTACCAAACATGGCACAGAAATACATTCCAGTCCAGGGTATAGAGTTGAACGTGTGAAGGAAGATGTCAGTCTGCACTTACCAAAGACAAACACCATCATTTTATAACCCATTTCCTTGGTGACTCCTCTCTGGAATACTTGTAAGCACAAAGTTGCACCCCCTGTAAACTGTGCACGTTCACATTTGGTAAAGTAGAGTGAGTTGATGACAGAAAAGTAAATGTATGCATAATCCCACAAGAAGTAGTAGTATAGAGTGGCATAGCTTGATAGTTCCAGCTTTTCCGTTTTATGAGGGTGGAAAAATCATTGGTAAGATTTTGCTAAGTTGCAATAAAAGACAGCAGAGTCAATCTTTCCGGTGAGAAAATGTACATTTAGTATGGATTGAGACAGTTCACTAGGATTTGTTTATCGCTGGGAAAAAGTTGCAATATGTATCCTTCCCATAGCGTCAGAGAGCAAAGATCGCCAAAGCAGAGCTAACTTTAACAGCTGAACTTTCTTTTTGCAATTTTTTCTTCACTCATGCCTTGATTAAAGTGTGAATATACTCTCTTTAAAAAAAAAGAGTTAAGCCAAACTTTGTGTTGAATCTTGTCCTAACTCTTCAAACAAACCAATTAGGGAATTTGTCTGAAATTCTCAACTGTAATCTGTGTGAGCATAAGGCAGTTAATTGTCATCGGCAATGCTCTTCTATTGCAGCTGTCTAATTTTTTCCCAAGGAATCTGTTCTCCAAAGGAAATTAACACCCATTGCCTGCCAATTTAGTTTAGCTTAAGTTAGACATTTGTGAATTCAGTGCTGTCATCGATAACCGGAAATATTCTATATTTACTTCAAGATCTGCTCAAACAACAAGTGTACAAATACTCATCCATCCTCAACCTACATGTAATACAGTTGACTCTCATTGTTACGAAATCAGCTGTAACAAAATTCTGGTTATTACAAACACACATCTCTGGTCCTGGTGAAAATATGCACATTTCTATGGGGAAAAAATCTGTTATAGTGAAATTGTACTTTACGAATTTCCTGTTACAGCAAAAGGTTTTTGTGACTGTTGCCTGAAAAACTATTGTTGACGACCAATTTATGAAGAGCGTTTACGAATCGCAGTTTTGAAAACATGTGTGCAGAGCACCACACTGGTTCCTGCTGGGCCGAACCGTTGCCCAAAAAGGCATGATGGAAATGTGGCTACCAGTGAATGGGACGATTCCAGTCAAAAAAGCGTCGCAAGCAGGTGCATTGACAAAAATTTATCTCATGTCTATGTTTGTATTTGAGGTTGTACTGCACGTACTTCAAGCGTGCGTGTTTTCCACAGAATTTCCAGCTGCAGCACTTAAGGCTTATTGCCTGCCCCTCCATATGCATCACACACACTTACAACGCGATATACAGACTTTAGTTTCCTGTCGTCATGACAAGCTTAGTGCACAATTAAAAAATCCATGATTTTTTACACTGATTACAGAAACGGCAAAACAAAAAATCCCTTCCCGATTCCGATAAAAATATGCTCCAAATAAGTTCGCTTGACTATTACCGCTTATCAGGAGCCCAACTAATCACCCACCTCTGAATTATGCGTATTGCTGTTAAAAGATCTAGTGGCCTGCCAATGAGATTGTGTGCTTACATGACATACATTTTGCAGGACATAGCTATCCAATCATAATATTTCCTCAGGACATCATGCTTCTTGAGCGACTGTCTTGTGCGTAGGCAGCCACGCCACGGTGGGCGAGTGAACTCAGACTACCGATCAATCATGGTCATGCAGCCAGTGTAAATAAAAATATCTCTCCATGACACAATTTGTGTTGGAAAGACTACTTACATGGATGGGGGCTCCAGTTGATGAGTCTTCACTTTCTTGCAGGTACACACAAGCTTACATGTGAATGCCATTAAGTTAGGCTTCATCCATGGTGATTGAAAGTTTAAAAAAATCCCTGGATCGATGCTTTCACATGTATTTGCTTTTTATCTCACATGCACATTAAACATGTTGTCATATGACAGTGAAGTTTATTATTCTAAACACATCACAATATATTTGATTAATCATAACCGAGACATCTTTTTGACGTCATTTAACATCAACCTCGTTCACATGTATACATGTACAGTACATGTAAATGCACATTGTATCGTACACAAAAGGACCTTTTCATACAATGCACTGAAGCCATTGCACTGCGTTCCGCCTACAACAAATTTCGGATACAATGAACATTTCCTCTTGGTCCCGCAGAGTTTGTAATGACGAGAGTCGGCTGTATACTTTTTCTGGCTCAGAATGTTAGAAGAGCGTACAGTTTCTTTTGCTGCCTTTCAACTTTCAATCTTGTTCCAGCTAAACTGGGTTGCACAACAACTGCTGCATTATGAAACTTGGAGTGCATAATTCATCACTAGTTCCCCCCCCTCCCACATCAACAAAGTATTCCCTGAGTGCCCCCCATCTGAACTACACCAATCATGCACTGGCCCCCTCTATTCCCCATGTATCAGGATGTGACCTATTCAGAATATTAAAATGGTAATTTAGCACCAAGGTTTCTTTAGCTTCCCTGATATGGAGGGTGCTTACCCGCTCAAATAGAGTGACAACCGCCCCCCAAAACTTTGTCTCAGTTACATGTAAATATCACCTGTTGAAGTTGTGTCAAGTAACGAATGAAAGATTCTGTCATTTTTAAGCCACATGGAATTTGTTGGACTCACTTTGTTGGTGGTTTTTCACAGGTGAAGAGACACAAGGAGATTTGCTCTCTAGTGATCAAGAATGCACAACCTGAGGATTCAGGCACCTACAAGGTTGTTGCAGAAAATGCAGCTGGTGTGGAGTCTAATGCTGTCCACATCAATGTGGCCGAGCAACCACTTTCTAAGTAAGAATTATTCAGCACATTTTTTTTAAAGCTTGTGCATGGCAGTTAAAAGTATGCTGCAGTCAAACCGAACCAAAAATCATTGCACTTTCGAACCGAACCGAACCAAACTGGTTGGTTCGGATGTTCGGTTTTAATATGGCGTGGCATTACTAGCCCATTATTGCTGAAAGCATGCAAGAAAACTAGATAAAAAAGCAAACACAACGAAGAATGGATAACGAGTTATGCTGCACCAGCGCTAGCACTCAGCACATGTTCATCAAGAAGTACATGTATGTACACACGTACTGTAAATGTGTAACACTGTGCATGTACAGTAAACTTACGGTGGCTCCACATCACGCGATGGTTGTAAAAAGCATGTGGTGAGAATTCACCAATAATCAACCAAGAACATGCAACGTATTGCGTTTCTGCAATTTCTGTGTTTTTTTTCTGTTTTCACACATCGTACAATCGTTTTGTTGAGTCAAGCGTGATCCAAACACAACTGCTTTTGGTCGGCAAACCACGGTCAGAAACTCACATCTCCGACGGTCACTTTCTAGGGAATTTTAACTCCTAAACAAACTTTGGGAAAACAGTTCGGAAAAAAAATTATGTTCCCATTGAAGTTACTCATGGATGGGATGGAGAGGAGATTTATTGCTTGTATTAACATATACACGGGATATACGGCACGTTCATAGCGAGCTCTTCAATGTGCATAGTATATGTTCATGTGTGTACATGTCCGAACCTGAACTGAAGTTAAGAAAAAATTTCTGAACCTTGTCCAAACCGAACCTTGGCACCTACTTGCAGCACTAGTTAAAAGACAAAATTTCATGAATTTTCTTTGTGAGGTTTTCACTTGATAGCTGTTACAAACACTGTGTGTCTTGTCCTTTAGGAAATTACATATACATATTATACATATTCTAATTGTTGTTGTTTGTTTGGGGGGGGGCTACAATTTATGTGCAGTTTTCTGTGTCAAAACGGCTAAAATCAAAAAGTAGGGCCAACATAAGAAAATTCTTTCAATAGTTTTTACTGTTAGATTCATCAGATTGGGGAATTTTTCTTGTATATTTTGTACATAACAGTCAAAATCTGTTAGTTAAACCCCGACAGGTTTCATTGTTTGACCATGCTTTCCTTGTTTTCCTAGTGTGTCTGTGATCCACCTGGAGTCCAGACCTCAAGTCTCTGGTCAACCCATCTTTGTGGAGACACTCGAGAAGAAGACAGAAGTCGTTGAGAGTGCTCGGGTGCGACTTGAAGTGGTAATCGTTGGGAATCCACCACCAAAGGTAAGCAGTGCTCCTCAAATATGTCTGCATTGTGAAGAAATCTAACAGGCATTACATTTTACTTAAGTACCAGGGTTTAACCACTCCCTGCCGGGTGACCCATTTTCGAGTATGTAGGCTTTATATACCGAGTTGAGGTTCTCCACCACCACAGCGATGAGCGACACATCACCGCTGCATGCTAATCTGGCCCCTATTGAAAAGAGGTCAGCAGTGCACTGTGCCGGTTTCGGGAAAAAAAATCTTACGTAACACCGCACAATCTGGGCTCTTTTTCCAAGGCTGCAGGCCTAGCTGAAATAATCACGAGTCAATGAAGGTTACCTGTCAGCTTTAGAGTAGCGCCCAAAGATTCCTTCATTTTGGTATAAACGGCCATTAAATGAAATGATGAATTTTTGAAGAATTTTGAAAACGGAAAATCTTGAGAATGAGCCGGCATCTTGTCTTGCTCAAGAAAAATCCACCCGGCAGCAAGTGGTTTAGAGAAACATTTCAAACTGATTTGAAATTGGTAAATTCTTGTTGAATAACGGGAACACTTTTCTGTGTTGAATGAAGTATTCCTTGAAAGTTAGTGATGGAATCCTCAAAATCAAATGTCGTAGTTGTGAAGTTTGGTTATGTGTTTGTGTCATGCTTCAGGTGACCTGGTACTTCAAAGATCGTCCAATCCGTGAGTCCGACGATGAATACGAGTTCCATCAGCTCGGTAACAAGTACACCTTGATTGTCAAGAAACCGTCAGCCTCAGATGCTGGCACTTACTACTGTGAAGCTGAGAACACACACGGAGCTGTCAGGTCGGAGTGCCATCTTACCATCAAAGGTAATTGAAAACAGTGCATAATTGATGTCTGGTAGTGACCCAAAATGCGCAGTTGTCAACTTGGGTGATTTTGTTGAGTGAGTTCCTTGCCAACTGCAACTTGTCTTTCATCTAAATCAAGGTTGCTCATCTAAGTCAACTTTGTCGGAAATATAGGACAGAGAAATAGGAAATGGAAAATGGCATGGTAAAAACAAAAAAATGGTTATATTAGACAATTAATGTTTGATTAGTTGAGTATAATTGGTTTGAGAATTGATTGGTTTGTGTGGGTTCAATTTGTATGGTTTGTTCAATTTGCAGAGAAAATTCCACCTGATTTTGAGCAGCCACTGGAGAGTATCGCAGCTACCGAGGGAGAAGTGATAACATTTGAAGGGAAAATTAAAGGCACTCCCAAACCTGAGGTAGGAATAAAGTCTCAAGGTTTATTGCTTGATCTGTCAGAATGAAGTTGTGATTAATATTGGAATATCTTACAGGTTAAAATATGAAGAAGACAAAGACTATAAACGTTAACTGGTATTGTAAGCAATAAGCATAAGAGTAAATCCTATTAAAAAGTGACTTCAAAAACTATTCCAGATGAATAACTTAAGTTTTCCTGAAATTGCCTTTTACTTAGTCTCTTCAACATTTAATGAAGATCTGCCAGCAATCTGATGTCATTTATAGATCTTAACTCTTGTAAACTCACCCACACATGCAAGGTTACAGCATCTTACCTTTCAAATTATCATAGATAAAATGGTTCAAAGATGACAAGCCTGTTTTCGAGACGTCCCGAGTGAGGTTCGTCAAAGAAGGAGACAAAATCGGTCTGTTGATTATCAATGTCAGGCCTGGCGATGCCGGAAACTACAAAGTGACTCTAACAAACATGTTTGGGCAATCTACGTCATCTGCTATCCTCAGTGTTGATGGTGAGTTAGAATTTTTGCTTGAAATTAAGTCTTACATCTTTGCCTGTATATAGGATTAGAATGGCAGCGACTTGAAAGAGATTAGCCAGTTGACCAATCAAAAGCACTGATACAAAACAAAATGCAAAAGTGAGAAACATGCAGCAGGACTTAGTAATGATAAACCAGAAGATCTGACTTTACAACAAAGCCTTCAATAAAGCCTTCCCCACAAATATAATAAAAAAATAAAGCAAACAAAAACAACACAACAAATTGTGCTTTTTATTGAAATTACCTCTTGATGAAGTTTGAAGAAGCTTAAAGGTTAAAAGATGTTCATGTCTTGTGAAGTAGTAAGAAAGTTAGTAAGCACCTTCATCCTTTGGCTTGACTCTCTTCCAGTTCCTAAGACACCTCCAGACTTTGCAGAGCCATTGGTGGACCAGACAGCTGTGCAAGGAGAAAGAGTGGAGTTCCATTGTCAGATCACAGGCGATCCGCAACCATTAGTGGTCTGGTTCAAGAATGGTGCCGAGATAGAACCCAGCAGATTTGTTCAGGTCGGTTGGTTACTCTCTATTGTTGTGTTTGCTTTTAAGTTTATTTTTTTGTGCATATAAATGTTTGCAAAAACATTAGGTATTCATTGACGTGGTGAACAAGTATTGTTGTAACAACATGCATCTGCTTTATACAACCAGGAGAGTTTTTGTTATTGGCTGGATCAACTATATTGTGTTTTCTGTTGAGGAAATAATAAAATTTCCAGTGTTGTAGTGGTGATTTGGAGGAAATAATCTCAAATTTCCATCGTAAGTCCTTTCAAAAGACCAGTCATAAGTAACAGGTTGAACAACGACATAGTTGTACTTTTGTCACAGTTCAAATTGTGACTTGATTTAAGACTGGAGGACTTGAGATGGACGAACAGAGATTTTTGATGGGCTCAACTAAAACATTTTAACTTTGAAGTTATGTGTTGCATCAAACCAGCTTCTTTTGGTACAGACTGAAAAAGAAAGGGTGCTTATGGGATTTTTGAGCTTTGAAGCTTTTCGTGGTGAAGGGTAGCAAGTTAGTTTTAGAGAGGTTTGGGTAGCACCTTGCAAGGGTATCTCTTCTGAGTATGTGTGGTTCAGAAAAGAACTGGAGATTTTGTTGACCGATCACAGATTGTGTTCTTCCGTGACCAATCACAGATAACATCTCAAGGGTTGAGCCAAGTACTCATCATCCCAGAGGTGGTGCTGGAGGATGCTGGGACATACAGCGTCAAAGGCAGCAACGACGCGGGAGACTGCACCTCGGTGGCACAGCTGCACGTTGGAAGTAAGAATAGAAAACCTACAATAATATTGAATTCAAAATAATACACTTAATTATGGTGTACATATTGTTAGCGTAGGTGCAACCACATTACGTTTAGTACCTGTTGTTCAAAATCATCACATCCTTCATTCAAAAACTGAAATGTAACATGGATGAGCTCAGGTATTTGTTTGGGGTTATGTTAGGTGGTTATGTTTAGATGAAAGACCATTTACAGCCATTAAGTAATAATGACAGGGAGTAGCAGGATTAGATTTCTGATGGAAATATTCCTCATTTTTATGCCCTATGGAGAAATTTACATCATCATCACCCTTTCATATTAATGGTTATTGGTTTATTGATTTAGGAGAAGTGTTAATCGTTGTTTTCATGTCATTAATTATTTTCTCCCAATGCATTTTCCCCAGTTATTGAAATGGAGAACAAGGCCATCGTAAAATATTTCCTTATTTCACCTGATTTTTTCTCAACCTCAGTTGAAGGCTTAAGCAGCAAAGCCCCACGCTTTGTCCGCGCATTCGGTGACCGCAGCACTTATGAGGGCGATGTAGTCCGCTTTGACTGCTACGTCCGAGGCGACCCCAAGCCAGAGGTCAACTGGTATAAGGACGGCGTACTAGTCAACGAGGGGGTGTTCCAGGTCTTGGAGGAAGGTGACAAGCACTCGCTCATCATTGGAGAAGTCTTTGATGAAGATGCCGGCACGTACAAATGCCAGGCCAAGAATAAGTACGGAGAGACAACTTGCTCTGCTGTCCTGACGATAGGAGGTGAGTTATTCTTTTGATCTTTGAATGTTACTCTACACCAGCACTAAATGTATGACTTTGGACAGTATCTTTTGTTGTCTGCTTGGAGGATGGAAATTGTAAAAATACCTGTAGCTGAAAACTGGTTGGAAAAAAAGTCCTAGAAAATTGACATGAAAACAGAAATCCACAGGAATGTAGCATGTTATAGTGGTGTAATTGCTGAATTTCTCACTTCATTCAGCGTGAGTTTGTCACAGTGTAGGGGCACCTTGAGAGTCAGATCTTGGGCTAAATATCCTGTACATAAAGCATAGCCTTATGGCTGCTTGTCTTATTTTCCCAAGCAAGCATTTTTCCCACTAAGCTTACCTGCACAGATTTTGTCTTTTACTTGTGAACATTGCCTATGTTTTCAACTTTTAATTTTGTGAGTAAGGCTGCAGGCTGTTGTCTTGTTTGACAAAGCCAACAGAAACTTGAATCATTCAGTGCAATTTAGGTCGGCATTTAAGAAGGAAGTACTGTAGTATTTCGTCTGCAATATTTATTAAAGAAATCGAATGATTTTTTCCCTCCTACGTTTCAGTGATCGATCCTTCAGCAGTTATTTTGAAACTATTAATAATTTACTGGGCATTTGGGACAGTGCCCCCACGATACAGTCCTTACCTTCACCAAATTGCATTCATTCCTTGCGCTCTCTGTAGTCACATCTCTCTCAGGTTGCTGCCCTTGCAATTTATGCTCCTTGTAGGAATGCATATCTGTTGTAATTTCTCAGATATCTTGAAAATGCGTCAGAATTTATGATAATGTGGATGGCCACGCAAAGGACTTTGAAGGAGTTGGGAAAATCTAGATATTATCTTTGATTTGACCTCAAGATAAGTTCCCAAATTAGTAATTTTAATGAAAATGATACCTGGGGTAATATTCAGTGTGACTATTAAGCTTCCGTCTTCATGTCAAGATGTACGATGTATTTTATTCTCTGGCTAAATTCTGGGGCAGTTAGTCACATGGTTTCCATCATTACCACATTCTAATCGTCACTGTGAAATTTGGCATAGGACAGCCGTGCACATTGTGTTGAAATGTTAAGCCACCTCAATTTCCTCTGAAAGACTTTGAGCACGTAATACCCACTCAGTACATTTTTAGAAAAAATCCATCCCGCTCTAACATGAAGTGCAGAAGTTAACCATTTTGTTCAAGAGTAGATGCAGTTTCTATTATTCACATGAGTGTATGCTTGTAGTTGTATTTGTTAGTTGCTTAATTTTACTTTAAGGTCAGCAGTTCATGATTCTATTTCAACCCTCTCCCTCAGGCATTTTAACTATTGAGGAATCTTTATGCACTTTTCTAAATCCAGCAATTTATAGTAAAAGGATAGTATTCAGTGTAACTACATTGGCATCTGAATGCCTACTGTGAACAGTGAGTAAAGCAATAGTGGCTCAGCTGTGCAGTCCTGGAACTAGTAAAATACTGAAAAAAATTCAACATTTGATTGAATTAGGTTAAAATCATGATCTTTGTTTAATTGAAATTTTGCATAACAAAAGAGACTTATACAGCTGCACTTCCTATGATTTTTTGGTGAATTCTTGAAATAGATTTCATAGTTCGCTGTAGAACGTTGCCAAATCACTGATGTCATTACCTGATTTACGGCTCACCAAAGTAGACCACTAAATTGGTTCCCTTATTGCGCAAGGTAAACCCAGTTTTCTAATTGCAATAACAATATCAAACCAACTTTGTTTAATACAGAAAACCGTTTTATTGCCCAATTAATTGTTTTAAAGAACCTGTCACAACATCCTTATCACCCCCCAACTAAACTGATCACATATTTAACTCTGAGATTGAACTTGGTGAAATATTACACCTAACATGTGACATCAGTCTATTTGGCTACCAAATAGATTTAGATTGTATGTTTACCAATTCAGTTTCGTGGAATCCGTCTGCCAACTCAATTTGGCAAATTTTCAAGAGATATCAGAACACTGCTATATATAAATGATTTAACTACAAAACATAATGGAAATTTTCACAGTAATGAATTTTCCCAAATTCAATTCTGTGACTAAAATTACAACTGAGATTTTAATTACAGTGAATTGTGGTTACACCTGTCTGTAAAAATTGGTCTTAAAAGCTCAGACATTTACACGAGAGTTAAGTCTCATGTCTTGGTATAGGCACTGTTCTTGCCTTTAAGTTTGTTGTGTAACTGTTGGATGTACGTGTACATGCACTTATACCAAAATACACAGCTGGTGGAGTGACTGTGACCTATTGCTTTGGAATATCAATTTCTGAACCTGTTTCCAGCAACTTGCATGTGAGCCCATTTTTACTTGAAGCTGCATCTTTAAAGGTAGTGCCTATGGGAAAATAAAATGGTCTTGGCATTCGATGCTGGGAAGTACTTGGAATTTGAAAGTCAAAGTGGTCCGATATCATGTAAGATAATCTGGCAGGACCCTCTGCATAACATCTGCTAAAGCACGTCAGACATTCCAATTAAAGCACCAATGATATACAGGCTAGCAATCACCATGAATCTCCCAGGGCTTTGGGAATCTTGGGCGTTGTGGTGGGTAGAGAGCTGGACTGTTTGATGATGTCTGTCTATTGTCGGACATAGTGGATATTGGATTGTTGCTTGCAAACAGTTCTTATGCAGTGACATCATTACTTTTTTTAAATCTTGAACTGGCTTCACAATTTCTTAAGTGGATTGAAACTCGGGAGTCTGCTTTACTGTACATGCCACTTTGCAGTTTCTGCTTTATTATGGCCTACATGTAGTAAGCTTTTTCTGTTTTTTTTTCACTCGCTATTGTCAAAGTGATTCAATCCATTCAGTCAAGTTAATGGAAGACAGTTTTGGGAGAAGGGAACTGTGAATCATGCACATTATTTCACCCTCACAACCATTTCAACTACATGATCCTGTATGGATGAAATGACTGTAGTCTAGGGATGCAGGTATCTTGCTACACCTTACAAGGTGGGCAGAGGTCTTTCATTTTTTTTCTTTTACATGCAGAATTCAGTATATCTATAACTTGGCAATATTTGGATCAATAATGAATACAGCTGCGGCAAAAGTCATGCGCTTCACTTTGTGGGTTTTTTGTGTATAATTTGAGTCTGAGGATAACTGCAAGTTATGTCAGGGCCTAGGTGTTGGTTGTACAGTCTTCGGTACATGTAGCTCGTAAACCTGATGTTAGGCTACGTGTTGTACATGCCTGCCTGCATCCCTGGAGGTCCTCCTTGTGTCGCAGTTTCATAGACCTGATTCTACTTAACCCTGCCTTCCTCATCAAACCTGTAACATCTCAGCATGCTGATTGCTGCTGAACCTCAAACCAGGCCTCTCGAGTGCACTGTGTTGCAGTCTTGTCTGCCCCAAAAGGTGCTTGTGCCATACCAGTCGTGTTCGACATTCCAGGCATACCGGCCAGATCATTCAGACTTGGTTTCTGATTGGCTGGCTTCAAAGTATGCAGAGATCCCGTCTGGAGCTCTGTATTCTTGGCAGCAGGTTTTAATTTCTAGACACATCTTTTTTTATAGTCTGAGTAATTTCTCTGTTTTGCAGTCACAGCAGTGCTGTGTACTTGTACATGTGGTTGATGAGATGATGTGGGGATGAGACATAACATGTATTACAAGCAGATATTTTGACTGGCTGAGTCACACAAATTTTTATCATGAAACTTTGACCAAAGTAGTTTCACTCATTAAAAAAACGAATCTCCTTGGATAAAACACACCCTTGAACTTTTTTGATGTTTTAAAGTGTTAAACTTTTATGATACCTACAGAAATGCATTTTGCTTACTTTCAAGGAATTGTATAAAAGGTAAAGCAAAAATCGTGAAATTGAGCCAGTTTGTGTTCATTTTAGCCATTGATATTAATTCTGAGTGAAACATTTTGTTTCTGTTTTCTTAGGTCCAGTTGTTACTATTACGACGGAATCTGACAGGTAAGTTCTTGGTTTAGTCTATCTTTGTGTTCAGATCTCAAAGAAGGATTGAAAAGCAAACACGGACACAACCCCCCCCCAAAAAAATCAATCTCCACATTGTAATTCAGGAGAGAGAAAGCCTTTTGTCATTAAAAGTTACTCTATATTCACGAAAATAATGGAAGTTGAGATATTGAGATAAAGAGATCAACTTGGATTTATATCATGAGCAAAAATGATGTCCCTGAGCTTATCTGGATAAATTGATTATTAAAGGATGCTTTATGAAAGAACATAGGTAAGAAAACAACTTTGTCCCCTTTTCCTCTATTATCAATAAGTGATTAATAAATTTAAAAGTCCATCTCCGGTTGGTTGGCACATGGGATCACTGCTTGTCTGGGATTTCCATGGAAAGAGGTCATCACCTACGTCCTTCAAGAGGATGCCAGGCCGTCTTAGGTTTTGCCTTCTGCTCCTTGATCCATTTATAGTGCGGCCTCCTGAGTGGAGAGGGGCAGGTGGATTGAAGAGTCTGGCTCAAGGGTGAACTGTGGAATGGGGAAGGTTAACTTCAGAGCCTTGGTTCCTTGACTATATATTGTGGCTGTCATCTCAAGCATGTGTTGTTCACCTTCAGTGTTCTTACAAAAAAAAATGAAGTGCATGTGCATTGATATGAGAAACTGTATCTGCTATCATTCAGACTGACCATGATTGGGAAGTAAATCTGGAGCTCAAATCTGTAGAAATTGACAACCTTAAGGAAAAAATTACATTCTTGTGTGATTGCACATTTCTGTTTTTGCATACTGATGGCTTCTCTCTACTTTAACATGCCCATTTGAAAGGGCAAAGAAGAAATTTAATATGTAAACTGCACCGTTATCTTTAAAGTGTAATGGACGAATCTTCAATTGGCCATCCATCTGACCATTTACCTCTGGTAAATTAGAGGGAGTGGATGTCAACTTCTCTGTACTCAGTAATTTATTCTTATACACAAAATCAAGACCGAATCCAAACAAAACAAACTGTAGTTTGCGAGCTATGGTGGTCACACACCTCAGAAACACAGACAATCAGTGTGGGACAAGACCTGGGTTTTTATACACAACAAATACAACTGGGTAATCAAATTCCATGAGACATGGTAAGTGCAGATTAAAGATGCACATGTGCTCATTCCACAATGTAATCAAATGAGAGCACTGTAAATAATCAGGTGCATCACAAAAGTCACAGACACAAATCTAGGACACCATTACACCACAGTATTAACAGAGACAAGTCTGCCATTGAAAATAATTCTTCAGTCCATTAGTGAAATTGATATGAGATAGCACAGGTCAGCAATGTTATGTTTCACTGTAACCTTCCACAAGATGAGAGCTTGGTTAGTAAATCCCACTAACCCTGGCTGACCTGATTGGAAGTCTTAGTTTTTTAGCCTTTTGATGAATTTAAGATAGTACGGGGGACCTGACTTTTTCTTGTATTACAAAAAATCCTAACACTGTTAGAATCATATTGTACCGGTATGTACTGGTACCAAAAGGTGAAATACATTAGGGTTACATACAACTATGCGTGATTGTTTCCTCTGCCCTTAAGGTTCAGTCAGTTTTGTGCAACCCTTAGCATTCAGTGAGTACTTGAGTAGTGCATGAGTTTTTACAAGCTTCTTGAATACCTTGATAAGTGAATGTACAGAAGTACCTCAGGATACCTCGGTCAACATGTCCAGCCGACCCGTCTTGGTAGGTTTTTGAAAATTGAGAGTCCACTGTTGCACTGTGACCTTCAGAAATTGCATCAGTGTAGTGCTCCTTCTTGACACTCCCAACGCACCTGAAGGTGAATTGCTGGCCATTTGTTCTGATTTGAGGGTGTATTTGTGGCAATCGATAAATCTTTTTACCAGACTGTGTTCCCTCTCCAGGGCTTTTCAAATGGTTCAATATCACCATGTACTGCAGCATACATGTACTCTGTGTCTGAAAAACAGCTGTTGATGTTCTAATTGGAGACAAACCATGATATCTCTTTTAAGTATTTGTGTACAGCCCATTTGACCATTTTGCCAACCTCTCTGGTTAAAATGTGTCCTGCACCTCATTTGGAACTATTGGTTCTGCCTTATCATAAGTTTTCGTGCTTGAAGTGTCAGTGGTATTGCTATGGTTTTCTTGAGCATAATAAAATAGATATTCTAGTACATATATACGTTCAATGTGTATCTTAGATTTCAAGTATGTTATAGCCCTTGCATGTGTTAAAGGTTGCAAGGAAAAGTGGGAGTTATATTCACCGATTCAATTTGGAAGAAAAATCTGACAGAATTTAATGTTATGCAAGGAAGCAGTGTCTTATTAAAACTGGAAAAGGTCTTTTTTTGGGGTAAGGTTGCTTTGTGTTCTCTGATGTACATGGGTATAAACATGGAAATCGTTTGTTTTGCAGGGAGTGTTTGTATAAATTCCCTTGTGCCAGAGAAAAGTAGGGGCAGATAAATATTCCAGGAGAGTTGAATATAATACTGTTTAGACTGCTGGCCTGCCCAGCTAAGAGGTTTATCATTCCCTAGGGAAAAAGCATTGTGCATTTACTGAGGCATATAACAGTAGCTATATTATGATGACATGAAAGAAGGGGGGGGGAGATTCTGTTCCTTTCTGTGAGATGTCAAAGCTTAGTCCTATTTCTGTGGGAACTACCTCCACGAGACATTAAATTGATTTTGTTTTGGTGTTAGTGAATTCCATTCCCTGAAAGAAGCTTCCTGATGGTGCACAATGCACTGTGCTGTTAGAACTTGAGATATTCTAAAATTCTGAAAATGTTAGTTTGAGAAGAAAGCAGTTTCAACCAAATATTGCCATGATACAAAGCCTGCAAAAGGTCTCTTTTGCACAGAGGCTTGGTTGAGAAATCAGAACACAGTGATTTGAATCATGTAAAATCTGACAACCATTTTACCCCTTTGGATTGTGACTGTAGCTTTTAGCATTTGACTGACATTTTAGTTTAAGGTTACATTACCCAGTCTGGGCCTCTTGTAGCATGTTTATCATAATTGATATCATTTTTTGTGACAATTGATTTCTAGCGATAATCTTAAAATGTTTGATGTGCTGTCAATTAAGCAACTGCAGGCTGTATGCACAGCCCCAATATGCAGAACAGCTGAAAAAGTCTTCAAGACAATCCTTATAAAATATTTTCCTTTGAAAGTTTGGCTCTCTGCCAGTCAGATGACATCACTGGAGGGAGGTGGAGCTATTCAAATTGACCTGCTCAGTCCACGGCTTATCTGAATGGCATTTGCACATGCAGCTCAGGGGGAAAGTCAGCCAATAAGAAGCTGGCTTGTGTAAGTGCACCGCATGCTAATTAGCCAGACTGAGGCTGTATCTGAAATCCGTAATGCTGGGCTGACTTGCAGTCCTACCACCGAGAGCAACACATCCGCAGAGCGAGAGAAACAAGGCTGTCAAGCCGCCCATTTACTTGCGAGCAATTGTCTGGATTTTAAGTCTGGTGTTAAGAAAAAGTTAAGAAGCTTCTGTTTTTGTGTCAAGAAGGAGCCAGAGACAAGGCCCTGCTGGTGCCAATCTAAACCTGTTGGGAATGGACCTGGATTCTAAGGGGGTGACACCATCGGTAGGAAACTCTTATTCTGTTATTTATAATTCAAAAGTGAACTTATTCATAAGTATAGATTCTTGGAGTGATGTCTTTTAATGAGGTGTATCTTATGAGGTGTTTGGTGCATGAATGTAACATTGAGGTCAAAGAGTCATGAAATAATTGAATTGTGAAAAGAAATTACTCTGTTAGGGTAGCTTTAGTTCTGGGTGGAGCTTCTAAGCCCCGCCCCTTGTGGCACATCTACTAAGTTAATTAGTTTAAGTGTGCCGTTATTTGTTTGAAACCCTATTATCTTCGGTAGCTTCATCAATTTTATTTCAAATTATGTCAAATAGTGAATTTTTACCTGATAAACCCAGTCATTTTTTTCTGACATTTTTTCATTAATTGGCTCAAAACTACATTGTAAAGTACAAAGCTCAATTTACATACTAAATCTAGACACAGTATAAATTTACTGGCGCAATAATTGACGGGCCACATTTTAAATTTTAACAAATGAAAGATGCAAAAATTTGTCTCAAGTACACTTTGATAAATCATTGTAGTATAGTTTGCTGGGGAGAATTGCAGTGATAAGGTCTGTGGTCTGTAAAAATTAAATTTAACTACAAAATAAGCATCACATAGATCAGGACATGACACCTTGCTTAAAATAATACTAACTACATGTAGCTTTTCAACAACATGGTGAATTTACTTGTCACCGGTTGCCACATGCTGAACTTTTTTTGCTTTAAATGGTAGAAACCAACAGCTCTGCCGAATTTTTTTCATAAAAACTGAATATCTGAATAGTGAAAAGGGTCCTACATATTTACCTGCGCTAGTTTGAATATACTGCACAGATATGAGTCTGTGCCTGCATGTTATCAGGTCATCATCTTTCCTGACCGTGATGGCTTGCTGTGCATGACCAGATACACATACATGTACACATGGCTGTAACCTGCACACACAGCGGTAGCGGTGCATAGCACCATATATGGTAAGAACTACCATATGCTTGCATGCTGATGGCATCTCTCTGTGCAAGGCAGGGTATGCGGAGGGATTTCTTTACATTGAAATCAAACTCCGCTTAGACGGAGACAAAGACAGGGATTAAACTAGTCGGGCAGTTACTTCTCCTCTTGAAATGTCCATTTTCCTAGGGAGGTGTAATGTTCAAACACTGCCGACTTGAATTTGTTTATTTTCTTTGAAGGGAGGTTGTTGAAAGGTCAACTGAGGTCATCTTTTGTGTTTAAGTTGTTCTACCCTTCTTGAGGTTCTGGTCTGGCCTTTGGTTTTTTTCTGAAATTTTCTTGGGGGGGGTGCAAAGGACAAATGAATGTTTTAACATTCGTTTTTAATTTCATTAACATGCCTTCACTGTAAATTTTTAGTAGCTTCTTACTCATAGTTAAGAAAATCAAAACTTGTATCCTTTTTATCAAAGCATTCAGTAATAATTTTAAATAGTTTTAATATGCCTGCGTAAACAAAATTGCAGCCAATAGGCAACATCTGGTTAAAGGTACATGAATGCTCCAAAGAAATGTAGGCCATGATGTAAACATATTGATAAAGACACCAGTCAGCGTGATATTTTGAGTTGCCCAGGTTGTCATTATCACAGGTCTTTATTATTCACTTGTGGCTCGCCTGCAGAGTGGCAGCATAGATGCCAGGCATACCAGAGTTGGGGCCTGGCTGCAGACTGCACTGGTATGCTCTGACCAGAGCTGTTTTATAAGGAAAAGAGAATGATGTCACCGTTGTGTTCTCTTAACTATTTGATCATTGGAGGCCGTCCTACTCTGGAAAAATGCCATGATTCTGAGAATGTGTGTCCAAATGTGCCTACACTGAGGGCACTGTTTTATGTTCATATAAAAATGCAAAATTATTTTTGAGTTTTATCAGATGATGCAAGTTTTTTTTTCCAGAAGAATCAGCAGTGCTCAACACAATTTATTTTATTCTTTCAAAGAATTTTAGCCTACATATTTTGATATTTGATGATCAGTTTAGGATGTTGTTCAGTGGAATATGGCATAGTCACACAGATGTTCCCCTTTTCATTTTGTTGTGATAACATTGGCTTATACTTTTTAAAATGGATTAGTTCCAAGGCCATGTCTTATTAAGTCAAAAGGCCTCTTGTATTGGTTAACAGGCTTACTGTATACATGTTCAAAGCTTGGAAACTTCTGGAGTTGTTGGAGTTATGTTAACTGAATGCAGAGAATGAAGACTTGGTCGCTGTGCACTTTTTCAGAATGCGAGGGCCGTCCAATAATAGATTTAGATTTTGATCAAGAATGTTCTAGTGACTACATGTAGGTTTTGTGAGCTTGATATCTTTACTTAGCCACATTACGTGTGCTTGACTTAAGAGATTTGGCAAAGGTCATATTAGAGATTATTTTACTGACATCTTGAACTAAGGTTGTGCAAATATGAACAGTTTGATCCAGGGATGTGATGATATGCGCTGCAGTACAGCTTCAAGGTTGTCAAGGGAAATGCTGTGGCTGGACCTCAGCATGTCTGAGACCGCGTCAGACACCAGATGGATGTTTGGTGCATTCCTAACCACTTGAATCATTATGTGCGCATGTACGTGATGAATTGCCCACGATAACTGTTTCCCATATAAAGTCTGTCAACCTTTGATAGAGAACAAGTTCTGTGTGTGTCTTTGACTTGCTTGTGTTTGAAGAAGAAAAAATGGAAAATACTTTCATTCAATTTGTCAAAAGTAAATTGTAGTTTTTCAGTGGTTGTTGAAAAAATGGTACCTTAACATCCATGATTGTAGTTTATTCCATTTTTGAAAGGGGGTTATTAATTTACTAGGGAAGTTCATCCCACCAACATCTGTATTTGGTAATTGATTCACATCTTGAAAATACATCTTGAAAATGATTCACATCTGTTTACAAAGTACATGTAAGGTTTAGATCTTCATAGGTACTCAGTAGAACAAAATGTTAACTTTTTTATAGCTGAGAGAGTTCTTCATTTACAGAATGAAAAATTAAAGTGTAAATTTCAACAGCTATTATTAGGTCAGTGACCTCAAATTTTTTGTCACCCAGGTGATATAACAGTGCAGTGACCTCCTTATCATCCTCCACATACTTGGACCATCTCTAGCCCCCTGGTGATGCAACACATGCTGGGTTGTGTGATGAGTTAATAGGGAAAGTTTGGCATGACTTTGCATGCCATATTTTTTTAGAAATTCTCAGGCCCAGTGCAGTTATTGTCAGAATCCTTTTGAATTGACAGCTGGGTTCAGAGACGCATGGACTCTATTTCTCTGTTCTCCTATAAAACTTGAATAAGATTCATGTTCATATCTGAAGGTGTATGTGCCCCATACCTTACATTCTTTGCTGAAAAGCAGACATTTTGTATTATAATGATAACTTGGAATTCTAGTTTATTTCTGACCATACGTGTGTCAAATATGAAGAACAAAAAAAATTGAAATCACAAACTCTGGATAGCATCCAAGGCCTATATATTTGAGAACTGTTCAAACACTAAAACCTAGGAGTCCTGAAAAGTACATATTTATAATAGATGATGGAATGTGATATAGGTTTGTTCTATAAACACTCAGTTCTGCATAGCTATACTTTGTATATATAAATGAATCCATTAACTTCACATCATGGCGTGCGAATTAGATTTATTCTATAAACACTCGTGTTCCTAGATCTGATATCCTTGGTTGAAATTTACCCATGAACTTTAGTCAGTAGTGTGCGTGTGTGTTATAAACACTCATGTTCCAAGACCCAACATTTTTGTTGGTCTGATTTTCCCGTTCTTGTTTTTATAGATCAGCATTCATAGATAAACAAATCCATAATTCATTCATGTATAGAGTCATACTTGTAGTCAAACAAAAAGCTTTTCTTCAGCATAAGGATGTTCTTTAAACCATTTGTCGTTTTCTTTTCAACTTGATTAATGGTCAGTTTTTGAAGTAAGAGTTGCCACTTTTGTCAATCAAATGTGTCAACTTTTTGGTGAGAGGGGTTGAGTTGTCATATTTTAGTTCTACAACTTATGGATATGAGTGCAACAAGTCTGATTTGGACCTCTTTAACTGGAATGAAAGAAAACAATGTGTCAGTAGAACACATAGATGTTATACAGGTCTCTGCGGTCATCTGGATGTGAGATGAGGGTCTACAGGGACAGAAGTTTAGCATAACTTTGGTCCCTCCTACCCTTACTTACTTAAGCCTTGAAAAATAATTTCTTCCTGCATCTGGTTGTGTTCCAACCATAATTCACTCTCCGGTAGCCCAGAGTCAGATTTTAAAATCATTTTCAGTCTTCTGAAGAAAAAAAAAATGCATCGGTTGATAAAATTCCTCAATCAGTTTGCAGCTGCAAAGCTGCACCCCATTCCACTTCTCTCTCAGCAAGAATTACTGTGAGCTCTCCAAACTAAGATGGTAAATGCTGAATTCCTGAGAAGTCACAACCTCTCATCCACGGGTAATCAGATTGTGTTTAGGCCTCACAATACCCGCACCTCAATGCTGTGTCACTGCCAGTGTGGTCCATTAGTCTTTGGCTGTGCCCTCCTTAACCAATCAATAACTGGATGTTTTCTGTGCTGCGTCATTGGCCAGTTTTCTGTTCTTTTGCCAGCATGATGGTTTTTTTCATTTAGAGATGAAATTGTCCAACCAGCACATTCAGTAGTAAAACTGTAATTTATTCCAAGTAAATCAGCAACTTCACTTGCTAAAAAAATGGTATCCAGATTTATTTCCTTGCTTTTTTCTAAGTAGTAAATTTGGCAAAGGAGATGAAAAAAACCTGATTTTCATATTTCTCATGCATTGATTTTGCCATCATCTTCATTTTGCCTGTGATCTCTTGACAGTGTTGAAACCACCACCACCACCTCCACAAAAGTGACCGCAATGTTTGGGCAGAGGTCCAAGTTCAAGGAAGACCCACCCAAGTTCAGTCAGCCGGTCAAGAGCGTGTCACTTGTCCAGGGAAAGCCAGCGTCCTTTGAGGCAGTCATTCAAGGTATGGAGTACACTCTTGAATTCAGTTCAACATCGTACATCCAGAAAATGCTCATGCATGATCTCTATGTAAGGTATGTTAGTCATGTTGAGACAACAAAATACACTCTCTTTGCTTTCAGCTTCTTGCCAAAATAAAAGCAGAAGACGCAAATCCCCTTAAAGGAAAAAGAAACCATATTCATGTGTCATGCAGAAATCTTAGAAAGACTTAAAGATTCGTGAAAGCTTTTTCCTAGCAACCTATGGTTCTAGCAAACCCATTTAGGAAAAAAATAAAGAAACAAACAAAAGCAGTTCTGTCTGAAGGTGAAATTAAAGAGTTAATCTTTAAAGATCTTGGATTCTTGGATTATGAATCTTCTGCAATCAAGTTGCTTTTCAAATGAGTGACACATTTAACCTTCTATGCTGTCCTTGCTTGCAGTAGATGTAGTGTGAGTCCAAACATCAGTCTGTAACATCTATTTGTACCTTTTTATCACTTTTAAAGAAAGCAATCCATTTTGCATGTGTGATCTCTCTTCGCATTCTTCCTTATGGGAGTTAAAGTCACACTGTAGAAGGAAAAACAGCGGTGACTTTGTCAAAACAAGATCAAACACTCCACATTTATTGAGCTGTAATGATTTGAAGTGCTGACCTGACGTCACATGTGGGGGATATCACCAGAAACACCATGGCTTCTTCCTTATAAACAAGTTTGCTGGGTTTATTTTGCCGTCAAATCTGCTGCTTTTTCGTTTGCGTAGACATCGCAGCAGTTACACAACTTCTGCACTTAACCATTAACTGTGCACTGTTTGTACACCACTTGAATCGTGCCGTGGAGCGTGTGTGCCATCCTTTAAACTCAGTGCCCGAAGTAGCCGTGCAGATTGGCTTACTGTTTGTCCACAGCCAGCTCATGGCTGCTGACTCAGTACCTATCGTGTTGCCACTTCACCCATTCTGTTTTTGATCTCGAGCTTCATCTCCGCGAGTCTTTTTGCATTTCGTGCTTTTCTTAAAAGTCCCCTGAAAACATTCGCTCAGTTGTTTGATCTGCAGTGTGTGTATCACTATACTCTCGTTTGTTGTGTTGATCAAAAAAAGCCTAAAAGGTCTGAACAACAATAAATTTCCAGTTATGAATATAAACCTTCCTTTCATTTATGCATCAGTCACACCACAGCACCATTTGTTGAGATCATTTGGGTATGAACAATATTTATATGTGTGTGCATACATAAGTGCAGTGTATCGAAATTAAAATTGAAAGTGAACAATCGATCTTTCTGATGATACATGTATCTCAAATGCTAGATTGAGTGGTTTCAAAAGCAATTTTGATCTTCGCCAAATATCAGGCTCATTTTCTCCCCATCAAAAGTTCAAGGTTGTATGCAATGTCATACCCACTTTACATATTTTATTGTCAATGTCAAGATCCTGTTTTTTTTTTGCAATTTTCTCATCTCTTTCTCATGCAAATTCCATTGTAATTCATGCTTGCAGTAGAGATTGCAAACTCTCTGTTGACTTTTGCAGTTGTCTGTTGGCTCAGTGCTGTTATAGAAACTGTCTCGTCTTCTCTCTTCTTGTCCGTTTCTTTCAAACGCTCCTCCCCCCCCTCACTCTGACCAGGCAACCCTGAGCCAAGTGTCCGATGGTTTAAGGATGACACTGAACTGAGAAACTCCCCCAAATACCAAATAGGCCTCAAAGCGGGCCATGCCTCCCTCCGCATCCCCAAAGTCACTGCTGCTGATGCAGGGAAGATTAAGTGCGAGGCCAGAAACTCTGTTGGCACAGCTGTGTCCACCGCTGAACTGGTAGTCAAAGGTTAGTCCCTGAGATGGTGGCTGGGATCATGCAGGGCCTGTATCATGCTGCCTTTGTATTTTCTCTGGTACTGTTGCTTTTTGTCTTATTCCTACCAAAGCTAACAGTTTCTTGGTATTTACACTTACAACAAGTGCAGTCATTGCCAGCCTTTACCAGTGATTTCTTGGTGAATATTCACAGAAACATTGCTGTGTTTTGCAATGGTTCCATATTGGAACAGAGCCCTGGTTTATGCAGGGGAATGAGCAACTTAATATGGATGATTTTTTTTTTCATTCCTTACCCAGTCTAATTAAACTTGTTAATGTGAATCCCCCCAAATGAAGCCAAACCTAGTGGTACCATGGATGATGCTGTGGGTTTGATATGGAAACAGCCCTGACTACAAAGTATTGTAGATGCATGTAATATATGCTTGCTTGCTTTCTGTGTCGAGCTTGATGTGTTGTGGTTTTAGCAGTTAATATGCATGATATTTCTCTCCGGCACATGTCCAAGATTGGATTTGGATTTGTTGAAATTTTCTTTAAGAACGAGTGTATTACCCTGCTCAATCAGATTAACTATTTTTATGTTATTGACCTGCTGCTAAGGAATGGCAAGTGTATTTTGTTACTGTTGTTGGAAATATAATTGATTGAATCCTTCCTTGCAGAAAAGGGAAACTGTTAACTGATCTCTGCAGATTTTTCCTTTTGTTGTGCCATTATATTTGTTGTACTTGAATAATGTCGTGCTCTCAAGTTTTATGACAAATAGATTCAAGAAATGAAATAAGCTTGTTTTCTGTTAACCTCAAGGTGGAAATTGATTAAAGATGCACGTGACACCTGTTTTGTTCAGTTTCTTTTGAATTTTGGTTGTATTGTTGAATAACCTGCATGCAATCAGTATGACTGACCAGTTAAGCCAATTAGAACTATGTATCTTTTTTAAATGTTCTGTTTGGCATGACTTTGTATCGGCAGATGTCACAGACGCACCTCGCTTCACCCAACGCCTTCAGAGCCAGCAGGTTAGGGAAGGTGACAGGGTCTGCTTTGAGGTGACGGTTTCTGGTCTCCCCGCCCCAACCGTCTCCTGGTTCCACAACAAGGACCAGCTGAAATCCTCAGCTGACATCCAGATTGGTCGGGATGGTGACCGGTGTACACTGACCATCCCAGAGGTCTTTGATGAGGACGCCGGAGAGTACACGGTCAGAGCGGAGAATGCGGCTGGAGTAGCGTCCAGTCAGGCTCAGCTGAATGTCAGCAGTAAGTATGGAGGGACACAAATCGTTGATATGAAACTGTAGTCACTGTAACATGAAAATTCATCTGTGTAAATCTTAAATCCAATTCCTAGTGTAACGTGATGTGAACACTGAATACTTGAAGCAGGCATTTATACTGAAAACTTAGGGCTTCATCAGCAGGTTGATAAAAATGAGTTTAGTTGACTAGTTTGGATTGCAAACTGGAGCTTGTAAATGAGCCAGGTTGGTACTCCGTCAGCACATGCTCAAAATGAAGGGGGTCGGATGTTACTTAAGATCAGCAGTACATGTATGATGTCAGTGCCAACATGGCAGCTGTGTGCTACCCCACACATATTGAATGTGGTAGAGCTGGCATGCTTTGTTCTCAAATGGCCTTGGCTTTTTTAAATGGCTCACTGTACATATTTGAAAGTCGCAAAGGAAAATAAAGTATTGAATACCTAATACTCCTAAAGAAAGGAAGAACCACTGCACCTGACTTTGGAGTTGCTGTAATATGTGAAGTTACCAGGCCAGCCCATTTGGTAATTGGGATTGAAGTGACCGAGTCATGCTTGTTCCTTGACAGGTGCCAAAGGTCAGAAGGGTCCCATCCCTGCTGCGAAAGTGACAAAGGAGCAGGATGCTGTATCACACACTGCACCACCACCACCACCACCACAAAGTGTGCAGCTGTCTGCTCCAGTGTTCACTAAGGTAAGTTGTCATGATATGGAAGGATTTGGTACTCCAGTGAGCGGACACTGTTACTCTACCTTAAGGCTGAATGTGATGTATAGAGAAGTGCAAGGAACATTTCACTGCACAGGTTGAAATTTTGTTTTCAAAAATGGCGTAAAGGGTTCGGGTTACAAATTTCCAGCTGGGCAGAGAAAATTGATCAAAGAAGAATCAAAACCAGCAGTCACCATGGAAGAGTCGCTAAACCCTAAGACATTTCTGGATTCTTCAAAACCACTTGGATGGTTTGAAGGATAATTAGGATTGGAAAATGTAGAGCACAACCACTACCATATTACTTGATGCCTCTTGGAAACAGAGAACGTGCCTTTGGGTTCCTGAACAATGGAGGAATCAGGAAAGTCCCTTGGAAAAATTCATCGGGAGTCCAGGAGAAAAACCTATTCCATTTCGGAACTTGTTTTGTTTTATGTCATAATTTTGTGTTGTTTTGTTGACAGCCCCTTTCTGATGTCCACACCAAAGAAGGGCAATCCACCACATTGTCCTGCACCCTCAAAGGCCAGCCCCAACCGACCATTGCCTGGTACCGTGAGGGATCCAAGATTGAGCCAAGCCTGGACTTTGAGATGGGTTACAGCAATGGTGTAGCCACCCTGACCATACCTGAGGTCTTCATGGATGACGCGGGGAAGTTCACCTGCACCGCTACCAACCCAGCTGGTAGCAGATCAACCTCCTGCCAACTGAGAGTAACAGGTGAGCCCATGAATAGTCCTTACTTATTTTGTTATAAAAATGTATTCTGAAAGCAGCCTTTTTAAAGGCAGCTAATGTATATCATCTACAGTGAGTCCGAACAATTAATTTTTCTTGCAGTTTTACTTTGTTGCATTTTTGTAGTGTGTGATTCACTGAGACTGAAAGAATAATTCATCAGTTTGGAAACATTTGTTGGACTCTCAGCCTACACCTTAAACAAGGGGGAGAAACCCCTGTCTTGAAACTCAGTAAGGTTGATCACTATACAAACATGCATACTTTTTTCTGCTTCTGTTCGGATTTACTAAAACTGAATATTCGAATAATCAATGGCATTGAAGGTTGAATATTTGAATAGCCAGTGGTTCAAATTGTTCAGTCTCACTCCTGGGATGGGTTAATTGGATTTAGAAATGACAAAATGCTACATAAGGACACATTCTGGCTGATTATTAAGACCTTTGAAGTTTGATAATGCTTCACAAAACCATTTCAAAGAGCCAAACCTTGTAATTCCTTCATAAATGTGTCATAATTATTTAAAGTGTGGAACCTTTTTATTTGAACTGGATAACTCTTTTTCCTCAGGATCTGGGAAACCCCAGACCAATGCCCTAAACAGCGTCCCTTCAGCTGACAGCAAGACGCCCTCTGCTGGCGACGTCAAGCCGGAGTTTGTCAAAGAGATGCAGCCGATGCGTTTCAACGAGGGCATGACTTGCCGCTTTGACTGCACTGTCAAAGGGAAACCCTTTCCGGAGATCACTTGGTTGAGGAACGGTGCCCCCATCGCAGGGTATAGGTAGGTCAAGAAACAGCATTCAGGATTGTTTCATATTATGGGTTTTGCCCTTACTCAACATGCATACTTGTATTTATAAACACTGTATACTCTTGGACAAGTACTGAGTATACGTTGGGTGAGGACAAAACCGGTAAAATAAAGTTAACATCTCCTCAATGCAGAGTACATCTTGAAAAAAGATTGTTTTAGTCTGTCTATCGAGCTTAAGTTTAAAAATTCATGATCTGTCTACAAACTTATTATTACTTTTCTTGGTTTCTTGTCATGTTTTTTCCAGTCAGTGTGTTTGTGGCAAATCAAACCTCTTAGATGTTCATGTGTATAAAATTCTTCCCAACTCGCAAAGAATGAAACTAAAATTAAACTAGTAATTTGATTAAATATGAAAGCTCTTTCTCTTCAGTTCTGAAATAAAAATAATCAAACCATTGTTTCAGATCTTAATGTATGTCCACAATATGAACTGAAACTAAATTTATCATGCACCAATATATTAGGAAATGCCTTTGTAAATGATACAATGCTCGATTTCGAAACACCCAACTAGTTAGCAAATAAGATTCCCTTTTGTTTATGTCAGCAGTTTAACATTTGGTACAAATTTGAATGAGAGGTAGACCTGATATACAGTATCGTGGTGATAGATTAAGATGTATAGATAGGCTTAACCTTCTTGAACCACGACTTCGCTGCTTGCAGTAGCTAGAGGCTACAGATTAGCTTCTGCTCCAAGTTACTCTCTTAGCAGTCACTATTCAATAAAAGAATGCTTCGATCCTCATTTTAAAAAAGGGTACCAAAAGTGTAGCATTGTTTACAGTATTATCTTCAAGGAAATTTGGAGTTTAAATGATTTGTAGACTTCTGGCAAAAAGAGCTGAAAACTTTGGCATCATCAATTTGGAGGCCGCTGATTTGTTTGCTGAATTCTTGTGTGGATCAGGCAAAATTTGTAATAGAGTTGCTTGAGGCCACTGATAATTGTTTCATTAAGGGCTTAGTGATTATGTCATCGATCGTCTTTGTGTAGGTTCATCCCAAGACAAGACATCAAGACAGGCTTTGTCTCCTTGGAGATCACCATGATGTTGGATGATGACATCGGAGAGTACACCTGCATTGCCAAGAACGGTGCAGGGGAGGCAGTCTGCAAAGCTTTGCTCATGACTGAAGGTAAAACTCAACCAAAGAGCTAAGTTTACGGGAAAAAAAGCTGAAACACTAAAATGATTGACTTATCGCTGACTTTATTGTTGTTTACGTTCTCGGCAGCCAATTACAACCGATGGGCACGTCAGAAGTATGAGGAGCAAGTCCGTTCCCGGCCTCAAGACCAAGAGTACTACGCAGATTATCAGGAAGGCCCCTTGTCACCCAGCAGGGCTACTCTCCATGGGGGCAGTGTTGACCAGGAGGGCAATGTCTACCATGATGTCGATCAGGAGGTAAACAACTATCAATAATCTCTATTGTTTTTTTGGTTTAAGATTAAAACTTAACAAAGGTGCATGTTGGTATTTTCTGCTGTTGAATCTGTGGAGATGGAATTGTTGCTGCTGCTTGCATTGCATTCTTTCTGAAACATTTGGCAGAATAAATGTGTTTGAATTTCTTCCACATCATTTGTTGCATCTTTGATTTTTTTCCGTTGGCAAAAGTTGCAGCATTATGAGATTTTTCCATGCAGTTTAAATAAGCTGCCTCTCTCAGAAACATTTCCTACGTGGTTAAAGCGATTATGCTGTAAAAAGATTGTAGGTTGAGCTCGCCAGCAACTTTTGCAGAAAACTGCGTAGTGATCATTATTTAAATGGGAGAAAGTGTGAGTGAAAGAGGTTATTGATTTTAATAAGCATTTTTGTACTCTACCTGGCATGAATTACTTCCGCTCTGGAGTTGGCAATTTATTGTGAAACTCACTTGAAACTCTGGGCCACCGTAGCATTGATAAGAAAGAAAAGTAGTTTGTATTGTTGAAAGCTGATGCCAATTTGTAACAAAGCATTGTGACTGCCCCCGCAATTGGTACTAAATTTGATCCTGTCTTCCCTTGTCTGACCAGTGCCTTGGACAGCTCCCCCCAACCCTCTTTATTTTTTTCCCCTCCTTGGTTCTCAGTACTCCTGAAACCAAGATTCTCCAACACTCACCATGGAGTGCATGGTTTTTATTTCCTTTCTCCTCGTTCCAACCGCATCTTTTCACCCCACTAGGGTTACAAAATTTCCCCGTTTGAGAAGCGTCTTTTGCAGGAGGTAGCTTACAGGGAGAGGTCCCTCCCAAAACCTGCGGGTGAGGCGGGCGGCGGCCAGAAAAGTATACAGTCAGCTGAGGTATACTGTTGCTATGACAACCATTTGTTGCTATTTCAACACCCTGTTGCCATGCCAGTCATCTGTTGCATGAGTTAGATCATTAGCTGGCATGTCAACCTGACAATCATCGGATACTGTATGTTGTCATCTAATATCCAATTGTATTGCACAATTAGTTTCTTTATTTAGGAAAGGTAGAGCTCACCCTTTTGTGACTATTCATTTGTCACTTGTCACTTCATTTTGTTTTCTGTAGGTGTACAGCAACAGCCAGTTTGCTTTTGCCTCAAAAAAGCAGACTTGAAAAACATTTGCTTTGTTCTTTGTTTCTTAGTTCATGTACTAACATTAATTTTTTTTGAGTGTTAAAGATGTGAGTTTACAATTTGAGGTGAAGATTATGTACAGTGTGAGAGTGAACAAATACTCTGTTTTGTCAGAAAATATTTATTTGTATTTGTGGAAGCTGTTTCTATCTGATTCATCTTCTGTGTTTTTTGCAGTGCTGTATATATATCAAATATAGCATATGTTTGTCTCCGTGAAATTTACTGTTCATTCAACTTCATGCCATTATAAACATAGTCATTCTGTTTCAGGTGCGGAGAGTGCTGTTCATGTTGCAATTTGAAGTGAATCAATACTCCAGACACTTTTTTGTATTTTAACTCGTAGTAGATGTTTCCAGTTCTCTGTATGGAATGTAATTTAGTGGGCCACATGGGAGGCTAATGTGAGTGAAGTCAATATCGTCACGACTATATACGAGTACAAAACCTTCAGGTTGGATGAAGGTTTCAGGGCTGTTTATTTTCAATTCTAGAGTTTTTTCTCAAGACTGATTTCTTTTCTTCGGGGCATTTTTCATTGGAGTTACCAAACCATGTCTGCAGTGCTTTCTGTGCAGTCAGTCTTTGCTTTCATTCTTAAGGTTGACATTATTACTTCATAATTTATGATGTAATTCATCATAATGCGCCATTTTACATCGCAGGGATTCAAACCATCACCCTTTGAAAAACGCTTAATGAGGGAGGTCCAGTTGAGAGAACAATCGGCTGATCCATCCCCGCCTTGCCCCGGCGAGCAGGTAGACACTCATCACCATTCAGCATGGTGTGCTTCTCCCCCCCCCCATTTCCCCACTGTTTCCCCACCCTATAAGTAGCATATGCACTTAAGGATGCGGGCATTCTGTAAGACAGGCTGTGTTACTGTCATGTTCTTGGAAAAAACTCATTGAGTACAAGAACAATTAAATGTGTTTCTAACATTGGAGCTTCCAGCATTTAGTGTGAAAAGAGACATGCAGGTTGTTGAGAATGTGGAAAATGTTCATGTTTAGGTTTCCATTCTGCCACACTCTTTTACAGGAAAATAAAATAATATAAGAAAAAAATATTTCCTGGACTACAGAGATGTAGTTTGAAATTTCTCCCCCCGATGTGTGTCATGCATGCCAAACAGTTGCCTGTAAATATTTTATTGTGCAGTTGTAGGGTGTGTTTTGTTATAATCCATTAAACATGAACCATGGCAAGGTCCGTTTGAAGATCTTTGCTTGTGTTCTTAATATTTTTGAGATGGTGAAAAGAATGGTTACTGTAGCATTTTGCAAACCTCATTTTCCAAGTCACAAAGTTTATTGCATGGCCTTACCCTCCTGTGCTTTGCTCTAGTCCTTATATCATTCGTGGTAGGTGCCTCCTCCCTATTTCCTTCCAGCGCTGTTCGTGCATCAGTGAAACTTCTGTAGTTTTGATGAGTCAAAAAGGGATCAGTGGCTAACCAACTGTTCCTATCAACAGGTGTATAAAGTGTCACCGTTTGAAACTAGACTTCAGAAAGAGATAAACATGAGAGACCGTCGTCGGGCGTCGGCTGACTACCCAGACATGGCACCAGCGGGGGTCTGTTCAGATGTTCCTTTCTTGGCATGGTGTGGCCTGTTGAGTTCTGAACTTGATGTCAAATACTGACATACTTATTGTTTGATTTTGAGAGCATATGCCAGTTCATTGTGGCTCTTTGGTGAGCCTTTATTTGAGGAGACTGCCTACAGCCAGAGAGAGAAAGATAAATCTTGTTTTGAAAATTTTTTGAAATGAACTTAACCAATTTAGGAAGTAAAAGAATTTGGACACTCAGTGTCATTAATCTGTAACATTGTTTTCATTATCGCATCATCAAGAATTGTGTCCTGTGTTGCATGGATGAAAGGATGTGTATTTAACTTTCAGTGTTTTAAAGATACATCGATATAGTTCTTTGAAACTATTTTTTACGAACTGAGGTGTGAGTAATTACTATTTTGTTGAATGAAGTGTCTTGATGTAAGTCTGAGTGATTTGTTAGCATGAGTTTGCCAGGCATGTTGCTTCTACTGTGAATAGTAGGCAATGTAAGGAAAGACTTTTTTATTTTCCCCTTGTGTAATAGACCAGATGCCTTGCTACTCCATGAAGCAAGCATTCACTAACACTGCTGTCATTGAGATTATTAGTGTCATTTAGTGTGTATGTATTTCCATGTAGAGTTTAAAATTAAACGAAAGTCACAAGTCATTATTAGCTTATTGGACCTTTTAGGCAGAAAGTGAAAATAATGAACTTTGATTCCATTCAAAACTGTAACACTGAAAAAACATCATGCATTCTTGCTTCCAGCATCCATTTTCAAAGGCCAACCCATATTAATTGTTTTTTTTAGGAAAATAAATTCATTGCAAGGGATTTAGTCCAGAAAATGACAAAGATCTGTGTTCAACTATGCAATATACTGCATTTCTACAAGGTTTTCATGACCTTTGTGGCATCGCAAATTGCATTGTGAAGATCAGAGCCTCCATTTTAGGAGTTCTCTTGACCAGTAGTGCCATTGCTTCGAGAAATTCTTGTTGGAACAGATTAACATATTTTAGACACTTGAAAAGCTCAAATGCACTCACTTTTATGAATTGCAAACTCCCGCATACAAGTGCTGTTTAGGTCAGTTATTTCTTGTAGTCTGATTCCAAGGTGTTCTGGTCTCCTCTTCACAGCCTTTCAGTGTGCCGGCCTTCGAAGCCAAGCTGCTGCAGGACCCCAACTTGCCAGGCATGGTGACTGAGACTGAGACAGAGACCGAGCTATCAGGCATGGAGACAGATGCTGAGAGATCTGGCGCCCCGTGCTTTGTCAAGGAGTTGAGGAACTTCAAGGTTTTGGAAGGAAGCCCATTCACCTTCAGCTGCAGGGTTGAAGGCTCCCCCAAACCAACCGTGAGTCATGAATATAAACTGTTTCTGAAAATGACCCAGGCCTTAGACAGTTTTGATGTGGTATAGTCTACCAGCAATTCAGTACACAAATGTACATCTGCTACATCCTTAACCCTAAACCTTGTCATGCAGCATTTTTGTACTCTAAGTTTTGAGAGCTAACCCCTAAATGTCCACAAATGATAATTTTGAATGGGTATCATAGTGAACGCCTTTCAGGCAAAACATTTTTATGGGGGAGGGTTAGTTGTGGTGTCTTCTAAAGTAACATTCTTTTGTGTGTATCTTCATGCCGGGGGTAAGTCTCCAATGGAACGACGTATATTAGTTCGTGCACATTGTGTCATTACCATTTGATTCAAATTTGGGGGAAGATTGAATAAAATTTCTGTTGCTGAAGTGAGAAACTACCATGGATTGCTTTTGGCAAATCTATATTTGTTTACGCTTTCATTGCTACACCCATCAATCAACACTTGTAGATTTCATAGTAAAGCATTCCGAGCCCTTATCACTACATTCCATGTAGCCATTACAAATGGAAAGACGGTATGAAGTCTTGTACAGCTTGGAATCTATCCAAGTTTATGCCAGTCGAAATGCATGCCTCTCTTTCTCTCCCAACAGATTCAGTGGTTCAAGAACGGCCAGCCAGTGGTTCGTTCCAACCGTGTGGACGTCAAATCCACCGAGGGCTTCTGCTCGCTCCGCATTGAGATGGTCCTCCCAGAAGACAAGGGTGCTTACACTGTCTTTGCAGCCAACCCCAAGGGGCGGGCGGTCAACACAGGGCGGCTGTATGTGGATCGTGTAGATGAGAATGACATGCCCCAACACATGAAGGGTGTGCTAGCTCACCGAGTCAGAGAGTAAGTCAACATGGATTATTCTCAATTCTTTGATTCACTTTAACCATTCCATTTTTTACCAATATTTGAGACTTTTATTGCTTGGTTTTTATGGATGTAACAGCAATGATAAAGACAGGAAAATTGTATTTTGCGTGTTCAGGTTATAATTGTATCAGGAGTGATGCTGTTCTAGTAGTGATGTGAACTTGGCTACAAATTTAAAATTGCCAGTTTTTGTACTAGGCTTCATGTCAGTTTTGGTACTTTATGAAATGACACGGACAATTTGAGTTGTCTGTACCGTAAATATATGTAGAAGATGATGATTGATTGATTTATCAAGTTGTCAACTAAAATTTCCATATCTTGTGGAATCTACTGTGAAGTTTTGGAGGATTTTGCATGATTAAGAAAAACAAATTCTAGCTTCTGTTAATTGGTGTTTGATGTCCCCTAGAAGTTAAACAGCAGAGAATGTGCCACTGGTTTCATGCAGTGGCAGATTTTGGAGGAATCAGGGAACCTAGCAAGGGTTAATGTACTTGTTAATGTGGAAGTTACCAATATCTGTTGCCAGGGAGACCCAAGAATACCACATCCCAGAGCGCGGTGCTCCGGACAGCGAGGTGAATGAGCGGCACTACAAACCCAGCATCAAGGAGATCCCCAGTGACTTGATAGTCAAGGAGGGTCAGATTGCTCGCTTCAACTGCCGGGTCAAGGGTAGACCACCTCCTGACCTAGTCTGGTACAGAGATGGCCAACGGGTCTACAGTGATCCTAACCACAGGGTATGTAGATTTGGCCATTGCCAGCATTAAATATGCATTTTTATGAACAAATATTAAAGCACATTTTTAAGGAGCTGTTACCTGACTTTAATATGCAAAGTATGTGTTAATTGAATCATCATTCCCTTGCAGATGTTGGTCAATGAGGGCGGTGTGCACTCGCTTCTCATTACCCATGCCAAGCCGGAGGACAGTGGCCAGTATCGATGTGTGGCATCAAACAGAGCAGGGGAATCTGAGTTCACTGTCGGTCTCTCCGTTGAAGGTAAACTTTCCAAGGAAAAAAGCAATCAGTTATAAATAATTGAAATGATTTAGAATGAATTATTTTTTTAATACGAAGAGATCTCTTCTTGTGTGTAAAATTTGGAATTTTGTTTCCACAGCCAAGCAGCATCTGGTCGCACCATCGTTCATCGACAGGATTGAGAATGAGACAGTGATGGAGGGTGAACCCATCACACTGAATTGTAAGGTCAGTGGAGCCCCTATGCCTCAGGTCAACTGGCAGAAAGATGGACATCACATCACCAGGGGCTCCAACAGATACAGGTCAGTGGGCATGCAGTCTTGACGTTCTGTTTTACCAAACATGGGACCCTACATCGCTGCACATAGTTGCAGAGTACATCTCCAACTGTGCCATATATTTCCGTGGTAATCTTTGAGGTTGTACATGTGATAAAGTATACCTTTTGTCTTGGTATAACATGTCATAGTTGCTTGTATTGTTTGAGATATTTTCTGTGCCTTGGAAGAACTTCACACAGTGCTCAGTGAACAAATTCCTATCCCCTTGAAAATCAGTCCTGAACCAGTACTGTTCTATCTCAATTGTCATGTACTTGGCAGCTTCAGAATGGCTTTTTTCTTTCTTATTCAAATGCTTCTTAGACAAAAGCTAACCAATACAACTGCCTACAGAATCAATAGCATTTCTGTATGTATCTCATGGTATATTCACAGAATTGAGATGCTGCAAGGAGTATGCAGTTTCTCCATTGACAAGACAAGTCGTGAAGACAGCGGATGGTACACATGCACAGCATTCAACTCTGCTGGCCGTGTCTCCTGCAGGTGTAAAGTCCAAGTCACATGTAAGTAAATCCATGACGAGTAGTTGACCCTCTGCTCAATATTTATCCACTGGCATAAGTCCCCTTAGTGTTACCATCCCTAAAATCTAATGAAAAAGAGAATACAAATCTCATTAGTTTGTCATGTTGTGCTTCTGTTGTAGATCAACCACCTATTGGACGGGTTCCTGGGACAGCGCCACCCTTGGTGAAAAAGAAGGCTCCAACACAGTATGGGAATTTTTCACATTTTATATTGCTCCCTCACCATTGTGCTGTTAAAAATAATTCAGTGGACCGCTTAAGCTGAATTGTGGCTAAACTCAGCTAAGGGAAAAATCAGATTCTTTGTTCACTTCTTGGGCAGTTAAATAGATTAAAAGAATTAACCCTGCAAAACTTTGTGCAATTGTTGGCCTGTATCTCACAAACCTTACTCAAACTCATGTTCCATTGGTAATTTCTTGGAAATTCAAAAATGCTGAATTGATTACTGTTGTCTTATGTCAAGGTTATGTTGATCGGTTCATGTTGTTCCCTATCATTCGTTAATGCAGTTTCATTGCTTTTCAAAATGCTACCCTTCTGTTCATTTCTAAGTTTTCTTTTTAGGTACATGCATATTCTTTCGTTTGTTACCATTGTGCTTTATTTCTATATCAATATATGTATCTCGATCTTAATTATGAAAGCATGAAAATAAGTATCATTCACCAATATTTCAATTTCTACAGAAATAACTATAAATTTTCTACTAATTTTACCATTTCCAGGCAAAGCAGACCACCTGCAGAACCTCGCTCCTCAGGGTCCATCTTCACTCGACCAGATCAGTTTTCGGATGATGAAGCGTTCCCCAAGACGCCTGAACCTCGCTTCACCATCCCCCTCAACGACGTGCACAAGAAGGAGGGTGAGAACGCTCGCTTTGCCTGCCGACTTGAGCCAGCTAACGATGAGACCATGAGGGTGGAATGGCTGAAGAACGGCATGCCACTCTTTGCTGGTAAGATGAAGCTGGAGAATACCAAATGCAGCTAGTCATATTTAAAAAGTCACATATTGGATAGCTTGACTTTGTTTCCTGCTTATAACGTGAAGTAAGATATTTCAGTTAACAATTTTCTCATGTAGGTTGCTGCTACGTGTTTAGTATGTTTCACATGTTCATTTCAGGTTGGTGTATCAAAATACTTGTATTTAGTTGAGTATGGCAAACTCTTGGTGTCACAAAGTCTACATAAAAGATACGGAAAAAGGAGATGGTAATGAGCCAATGGAATGAAGTCATTTTTCACGATTCAAAGTCTTTCTCATCTGTTTTTTTTTTTCAGCCTTCTCCCACATGTCCATTTTTGCATGTCACTCTCAGTTTCTACCTGTTCTCGGTTTGTTAAGCAGACATTGTCTCTCGTGCTCGCTCTATTCAGGCTCTAGGATCAAGACAAGCTGCGAGTTTGGCCTCTGTCATTTGGAGATTCAAGGCATCTACCCAGAGGATGCTGGGATCATCACTTGCCGAGCTGCCAATGCTAGTGGACACACTGAGACCTCCGGAAGGCTCTCGTGTCAAAGTAAGCCAATGACTTTGTCGTAACACGTTGACTTAACTAGGAAAATGGCCATTTTGGGTTATGACTCACATAACAAATACATTGGTCTATTCAGCTGACCAGGTTATTATTTTGCATTCATTAAGTACCAACTGCCTTGGAAATGAATACCAGCTTAGAAACAGGTGACTTTGCATTATATTCTCTTATGCAGAGAACAGTAATTTTTTCCCCCATAAAGGTGCCTAGCCATGTTACATTTAGGAAGATCCAAATCTATTTCAGTATTGTAAGACATTTAAATCTCCCAAGTATCTCTAGTGTGTGTGATGCTATATAAATAAAAATCAAGTTTACTCATTGTTTATACTTCCTTTGTGTTATATATATTTGTGTTATATATCTGCAGCCAAGGGGTCAGTCATTTCTGACAGTCAGCTGCCTGCAGATATGCAAGGAATACAAAAGACTCTCAAGTATGAGGAGTACCTCCGGGGGTAAGTGACAAGGATCTCTTGAGGCTTTAGTCCCACATCCTGCTTAAGTCAATGCTTTATTTTCATCTTGAATAGAGGTACCAATCTAAGATGTTGATTAAGTGCAACTCTTTTGTAATCTGGTATTCTTAAAATGATTGGTAGGTTGCAGACTGGCAGAGCACTGAAACACCTGCATCGATATTCATGCACCAGAAAGGAATAATGTTGGAGAGTCATCAATTGTATTAATATCTTGCATTCTGAAACAGCTTCTTTTTGGAGGGTTGATTAATTCCTACCTTGAATTATAATTCCAATGAAGAACAAAATTGGAAATTTGGAGAATGACAGTGTGTGAAACTGGCAAAGTATGCCAAATGTGCTAATATCCCGAAGGTCATTGGTATGGCACTCTGCACACTGAAGTATTGAGTCCTCTTCTCTAGTTTAGTACCATTGGGCATGTTTTAACATTTTAGGTTTCTGTGTATGATTGCTTCAAGGTACATTTTAATTTTTGTATTTATCGGAAAAGTCGCACATAATTATACTTGAGACTCATTCTTAGCTTAATCCCCTTGGTTAAAATTTGTATCTTGAAGATCTGACGATGGCCTGGCCAGGGAAAAACCTCTTGCTCAGTCATACGATGAAGAGCGGGCCCCTCCGCCCAACTTTGTCATCTCCCCACGAGACGTCAAGAAGCATGAGGGGAAAGACGCTCGCTTTGCCTGCAAGATTGAGCCGACTGGCGATGGTACCATGCAAGTTGAATGGCTGCGGAACGGAAGGCCACTGTTCACCAGTAAGACTGTCATTTCTGTTCACGAAGGCGATGCAAACTCTGAATCTTTTGACTGGTATCTTGTATTCAAGCTTCAAAACCTATAGAATGGGAGGAGCCTACCAAAGCAGACCTGGCCCATAGTGGGATACATCACACATCCAGTTGGAAGACCTTTCACAAGACCAGTCATAAGTAAAAGGGTTAACAGTGGCATAGGTCACATTTATCTGAGTAGCTTAAGACGTGGCTTGTGACTTGATGACTTTCACTGATTTGTGATTGACGCATCTTTATCCCTACCTCTACTCTCAAGACAACCAGTTTATTCCTTAAAACTGTATTGTAATGTACACATTGATATAAATTGTTTGCAGGCTCAAGAATCAAAACAACCTTTGAGTTTGGCATCGCCAGCCTGGACATCAAGGGTGTGTATGCTGAAGATGCTGGGGTCATCACTTGCTGTGCTTCCAACGAGAGCGGAAAGAACGAAGTCTCTTGCAAGCTCATTGTCCACTGTAAGTTACTTCTTAATATATGCTTTACTCTCACCTGTTTGGTCATTGTGTTCACATGTTGTGCGTTTGGTGTTCATGTAGTAGTCATATGATACTTTGATGCATATTCATCACTAAGTAGAATCAAATTGGTTTACAGCCAAAGACAGCCTGATCATGGAAAGCCAACTTCCAGACAGCATGAGACAGGGTATTGAGAAGACTCTGGAATATGACCGATCCATCAGTGATGAGTAAGTAGGATGTTAAGAAGCCAAGTATCTATCTTAAAACACAGGGTTGCCATTCTCAAGAAAACATAGTGTGTCCAGTGATTACACAAAAAGACAGTTTTGATCAGTAAAAAAAAATCACATCGCTCTTAATTCCCTGAAACTGGTTGTATGGGAAAACAGTGGAAATTTTATGACAATCTGAAGAGCGCTAAAACAGTTTCTGAGTTTAATGTGGGTTGTGTTGTGATAATGCTGACATGAAACTGTGTTGCATTATTGCATTGTCCAGTGGTATTGTGAAGGAGGGCCAGCCATCCAGACCAGACACAGGTGTCTATCACGAGGCAGGCAGGGCACCAGCCCCACGCATTTTGGTCCCTGTCAGCAGCCTGCAGAGATCCGAAGGACAAAGTGCTCACTTTGCTTGCCGGATTGAACCTGCTAACGATGCCACTACCAAGGTGGAATGGTCCAAAGACGGCCAACCACTTGTCACTGGTAAGAGCAAACCTTTGCCATCGCAATCCTCATTACCACCAATCTACTAATTTTTTTACTTCAAAAGAGTGGAATTTCAAAAAGTACTTGGGAATGTTTCTGAAGGTTTTCTCAAGCTGATTTTTATATTTTTTTTAACAGGCTCTCGCATCAAGAGTGTGTTTGAGTTTGGAATTGCTAGCTTGAACTTCAAAGATGTCACGGCAGAAGACTCGGGAACAATTACTTGCACTGTCACCAATGAAAGCGGAACGGCAGAATCCTCTGCAAAACTGGTTTGCCGAGGTAAGCTTTTCAAATTTGAGAGAATTTGGGGTTCGACCAGACATTTCAGATTTCCACTGGTTATCGATAACACTGGAGAGGTATATCTGAGTAAAGGTTTTCATTGAATATTTTGGGTCCATCAATTGGCTTTGAAATGGCCTGTCTTTATGGCTGTTGTTGATCTCAGCTCTGCTTTGTTAACCACTTACTGCCTAGTGCTTTTAAAAATGCAGTGCACACATACGGGAGATTTTCAAGACTTTGAGTTTTCAAATTTCTTTTAAAAATTCATCATTTCATTTAATGGACGTTTACACCCACACGAATGACTGTTTGGTGGCTACTCTAAGCTGATAGGTAGTCTTCCTTGACTCCTGAGTATTTCTGCCAGGCTTGCCACCCTGTAAAGAGAGCCCATGGTGCTCGAAACGGGGTTCGTCGGCAGCAAGTGGTTAAAGTTAATTTTCTTATCCACTCGTAGTCAACCGTTATGTATGACCACAAAGTTTTTGTCTTGAAATTTTCAAATGTCCATTTTTTCAATAAGTGAAATATTCTGATGAAAGTTTCACATTTGTCCGTTATTTTGTCTGTGCACTGATGATTACAATAAATACATTTTTTCCAGCTCAAGGAAGCTTAATCACCAAGAGCCAACTTCCTGAGGAGATGCGGGCCGGCATTGAGAAGACTCTGGAACAAGAGAGATCTCTCAGTGAAGAGTAAGTCCTTGTTGTGAAAACTTATGTCTTCAAACACCTTTCTTTTACCCTGTTGATGGGATTTGGCTCAGTACACTTTTTTACAATTAGAGTAGCCACCAGAGAGTCATTTGTGTGGGTGTAAACATCTACTAAATGAAGTTATGAATTTTTAAAGAATTTTGAAAGCAGAAAAAAAAGAAAAGTCTCCAGCCCAGCAGAATCAACATGGATAAATGGACCCGGCAGGAAGTGGTTAACAGATAAGACATTTGAACTGTAAACCCCTCCACATCCCTCAGTGAACACTGGGGAGTTTGGGCAGCTTTTTAGCAGGATTTAGAAATGACCCATTAGTTTCCTGCACTCTGGAGGATTTTCGGAGGATTAAAGAAATTTGCTAACAATGCCAATGGAGTTAGGGCCTTAAAGTATTGTTTAATATCTGTGAAAGCACACCATTAGTTTTTTATTCTAACCCTCATGGGTACTTGGCCAGAAACCGCGCCAGACATATCAGTCTGCATCATTTGTCCAAGTGGCTTGCCTGCAGAGTTTTACAAGAGTCAACAGATCAACTCTCCCCAAGGTCAAACAGTCTGGGAGTCTGTGGTTGCCAGTCGCCACAAGATCCAGCAGTGGCATCGTTCAATGGGACTTGCTCCCATCGTCTCAACATGGCCAGTGTGTTCATCTGCTGTTGATTGCCCAGTGAATCAAAGTGCAGCAGACTTTTCTACCTGATACACTGTGCTGCATCTGGCAGGGTTAGGGTTAAGGGTTAAAGTGGGGAAACTAACACTGCAAGGAGCACTGCAAAGAAAAAAAAGACAGAAGGAAGTTGCGAAGGCAGACTTCGATTTTGATGAATCTTTATGGGGGGTTATATTTTAATCACTTTCCCCGCTTTGCTTACGAGCAGCAGTGGTCACTTCCAGCCAGCCAGGATTTACACCGAGCCCAAAGCGCCCCCTCCCAAGTTTGTCGTCCCCTTGAACAGCGTCACAAAGAAGGAGGGAGAGACGGCTCACTTTGCTTGCAAACTGGAACCAGCGAGTGATAGCACCATGAAGGTGGAGTGGTTGCAGAACAACCGACCAGTCATCACTGGTGAGACTTCCTTTAAACTCTCCCTCTCCCCTGATACTGAAGCACTTCAAATTCAGCTTGAACTCAATTCCATTAAACTCAGAAGCTGAAGGCTCCCTTGTATCTCACAGTATCCGCCTTGAGCAGAAGCACCCTCTCATTGGTTGAGAGAGCCACTGGATAGTAGGAAGTGTTCATTTTGTTGGTAGCGTTGCGACTCAGATGCGTGCATTTTTATAGTTGTTTTGTGAACCAGTGAAGGGTAGTTCCCAACAAGGAGCCTCTGTCGCTAGGAAAATTGTGCCCTTTCTTGGCCTTGCTCACAGCAGATTACACAAATGGAGAAAATTTTCAGAATCTTTTTTAAAGGGTGATGTGTTCATAAAAATGGGATATTTTTCATCAGATCAGCTGATTCTCTTGTTCCATACATCCTACATATTCCAATCCACATTGAAAACATTTTTAATACCAAAATGTGTGAAACTTTGAATTTTGTCATATGTTTAACTGGCTTGTTTCATTCCACGTAAATTGAAGTTTTTTTATGGAAGGATATTGGCAAACACAGTGAGGGTGTTTTAGGTAAATGCAAAACTGATGCATGTATGGGATTACGTCATCAAGTCCCCTCTCGTCTGTATAGGGCCTAGATTGCAAACGATTTTTGGTTTGTCTTGGGTTTTCAGGATCAAGGATCAAAACAAAGCATGAATTCGGCCTGTGCTCATTAAACATGAAGGGTATCTACCCTGAGGACTCCGGAACTATAGTGTGTATTGCTCAGAATGAGAGCGGAAGAGCTGAAACAAGTGGACAGCTTGTCTGCAGAGGTAAGTGGAACTGGCTTGGGGACAGTTACTGTAGTGTGTACAGGTTGTTGATTAAGGTGTTGACTTTGTAAGAAACAACACTGAAGCATTCAATGAAACCATCAATGTATTTCTACTAGCTTTGTCTGTCATGTACATCCTGGCTGCTCTAACTCCAAGGGGTCGTCATGTCCCACTTTTGAAGCAAAAATGTATTTATAGTTTACTGCATTGTTACATTTTTGAAGCTTTATTGTCAAAGTGCTGTGTTAGTAAGGGTCAGGGAAAACAATTGATGGTGTTTTTATGAATTGACTTAATAGCCCAGCAAGCTCTGATTCTTGACACCCAACTGCCTGAGGAGATGCGAGGAATTGAGAAGACACTGGAATACGAGGAGTACCTCAAGACAGAGTAAGTTGACGAATAACTGGGTAATGAAAAAACACAGGGATTGAGAAACTTTGAGGATTACTAAAACCATCAGCATGATGCTTTTGTTGTCTGGGGTCTTCGTTTCATACTTCTTGATGTAAGGATGCACTTGTTCAACATGGGTTGTGCTCCATTTGGTGACAGTTTGAAGATGGCATTCCCTGAGATGCAGTGGGCTTTACTTTGAAAAGGAAAGTTCAAGAAAGGTAGGAAGAATCGCATTTCATGTCAATCCCAAATTCCTAAGGCTTGAATAACCAGTATTCCGTAACCCTTATGATCTTGTCATCTTTCAGGGGTAGGCAGCACACTGGTGGAATGGAGCAAGTTGATGCCCCATCACCACCTCAGTTTGTCACCCTCCCAGAACCCTGTGAGGTCATAGAGGGTGAACCGGCCCGGTTCACAGTCAGGCTCACCGGCAATCCGGTGCCAAGGGTCATCTGGTACAAGGATAACATCATGCAAGCAGATGTGAGTTCTTTATATTCTGTCATTTTTGTCCCTCTGATAATGTTCGAGGGGTATGTTTTAATAAAGTTTATAAATTGACAGATATCTTTAAGGAAGTTTCAAGCCTGTCTTCAGTAAAAACTGCTTTTTAATATCAAGGACAGAAAAGTTAAATTTTTTTGCGTTCTTGCATCTGATGCTCAGTGTGATGGAGAAGAATATAATACTTGATTCATCAAAATATTTCCGGATTTGTTGAATGCCTGTCAGGGGAACTTGAAGAGGCATACTGTTTCTGTTTTCTGTTTTCTAATTTCTGTAAGTTGAAAGTAACAAGTCGGTTTTTGTGTAGAAAGCTTATGGTTTTCCAAGTGCTTCTTTGATGAAAGGACGTAGGGAGATAAACTGACCAGTGAAGTGTACTATTTGAATGCAGGGTTCCCGTATGAAGATCTGGTTTGATGGCCTGCATTATCTGGACATCCCAAAGACCAGGCCAACAGACAGCGGCATCTACAAGGTGGTAGGCAGGAACAAGTTTGGCATGATCTCCCATGAGACCCGACTCCATGTCTTCAGGAAGACGGACCAAGGGGTACAGCTCAAACGCACCGGCATGGGTAAGAGGCAGGGATGAAATGAAAACAACACCGTTGAACGGTTTCTTAATGTTGGATGGACAAACATTTTAAGTGCATTTCTCTAGTCCTTAAATTTCACCACTTCTTTCTGGCAGTGGTCTTTGTCAGCTGTATACTAGGAACAATTTTAAAAATCAAAACCACATAATGCACTTAAAACGTTTATGTGCTAAGTACTCAAATTGTTATAAACTTAATCGTTTTGTTAAAACTACATACTGGTATTTATGTTGAGGCAAATATTCTTAGTAGCTCATGGTGAACAGGCAACTGGACTTAGGCATCATGATGTAATAAGAATGGTTTTTGCATCTGACAGATTCCTAGTATGTGATGTGTCCTGCATAAACGTAGCTAATGCCTGATAAATGATCTTGCATGAAATTCCCTGCTATAACACCAGATCGCAAGACCGTGCGCCCTCCTTAGATTTGTCCGTATCCCTGCTGACATGCAGCCTTTTTTGTCTGCTATGTTCCTATATGAAGAGTTCAAATCTGGCGTAGTGGTGAAACCAGAACTAAAACATGAAGAGATGTCTCCCGAACTTCAGCAAGCACTCCAAGCCAGAAAGGGACATAAGCCCGTATCAGTGATGCCTAAACAAGACAAAAGTAGGTCCTAATTCCCTTAAGATTGTGATTTCCTTACCAAAATATCATTTGAGGGGCAGAGACTTCGCTTCCACACTATTTACTGTTAGTCTTATCCTTTACAGTTAAAAACTGTTCCATCAGTTTCTGATCAAATCTTATTTTGTTGATGCCAGTTCACCTCTGAAACCCGTTTGTTGGTGCATGTACTGTAGTATGAATGGCAGGTTTTGCATTTTGGACCAATTTGTTATGCAATTGCTATAACATACCTGATAGTAACAAGTTCATTTTTTGCATGCCCCAGTTGTTGTTTATTCACTAATTATTTTGTTTTTTCGTAATACAATTTTTATTTTTGGTAGCCGAGGAACAGAAGCCCATGAGTGAGCTTGAGAAACGTTTTGCAAAAATGCATGAAGAAAACAAATCAAAAGAACCTCTCAAGCCTAAACCTAAAGCCCCCCCTCCAGTCGCCTCGAAACCATCCAAGCCAACTCCTGCTGCATCTATGGAATCTCCCATTGCAAAAGACCAGAAAGCTCGCATTCATACTGACAGGGCAGAAGTCTTCCTGATGAAGATCAAGCTTGTTGAAGATGTTGCCAAGCCTGAGCAAATTAATAAGGACCTTGCTGCTGCTCCATTGTCTTTTGACAGTACCTTGCCCTTCAGCTCAGAATCAGAAGATGAAAAGGAGGCTTTGGTTGATGAGGTTGTGAATACAGAGAAAGAGACAGGCCCTGAGCCAGTAAAATTGGAAGTTCTTGCTTACCAGCCACATCAGAAAAGCAGTTCAGAGATGTCAAGCAGTGATGAAATAGATCGTCAGTATGAAGCAAACATTACTTTCCACCCAGCAGAAACAGCCAAGGAGGGTTCATCAGGGTCCTCAAGTGATTCTGATTTTGACCATATCTATGAGAAAGCCGTGATACAGAAGGACGCACATGCAAAACCCATCCAGACAAAGATTGAAGATCTCTTCCAGCCATCTGACGAAGAGGAAGGTAAAGATGGTACCAGAGAGGGCAGTCCACCAGGTTCTTCCTCGGAAGCAGATTATTACGAAGAGCTTCACTCGGAACCAAAGAAGAAACGATCACCCTCAGCAACTTCTTCAGATGGCTACCTGACACCAGAAGATGCCAAAGCTGAAAACAAAGATAATGGAGAATACCTGACCCCAGACTCTGCTAGAAAACATGGGAGGGAATATGGGCGATCTGAAGGATCCAGCTCATTAAGATCAAGTGATGAGGAAGAGGAGGAATCTGAGGATGAGCCAGAAGTCAGAGCCATCAATCGAGATCTGTCTCGTCGCTCGGGAAAACCCATGCCTCCAAAGATCATTGTCCCGCTTGATGACTTCACTTGTAAAGAGAGCAATGATGTCTTCTTCGAGGTGGAATTTGTCGCCTCACCGAAGCCAGAAGTGCAGTGGTACTTGGACGGTGCCCTCATTCACCATTCGGAAGAGTTTGAGGTTCTTGTCGACAACACCTGCAGCTCCTTGTTTATCCCTGAGGCTTTGCCCGACGACTCAGGGATGATCAAAGTGATGATTAAAAACAGCGAGGGAGAAGCCACTTGCTCTGCATGTCTAACTGTTGAAGGTAGTGTTTGTGATTTTGAGATTGTGATCAAAGGTGGCTCGATTCCTAACACAGATTGCTGTCATCGCACTAACATTCTTCTCATCTGTCAATAAAAAACCTCACTTCGCTGAATCTTACTTGGTCCCACGGCAAGCAAGCTGTTAGATCATGTCATGCTGATTGAACAGGGTAAAAGCATTTCTTCCCGTCAAAATATTATCATGGAGTCGGCCATCTGTTACTCAGGATAGATTTTGCTGGGCATTTAGAATGGAGTTCGGGTTAATAGTCCTAGTTTGGCCTGCTGAATTCACAGCTTTTAAGGTTTATGCACCGCCATCTTCTGTTTTTCTTCTACAAGCACTTGAAGGCATCTTCTCAGTGTAGTTCACAAAAACTTTTCCTTCATTGCTTTGCAGTTGGTGTTTGAATGCATCATGGTTGGAGCTTGATCAGAAAATATCCATTTTCTTGCACTGGAACACAGTCATTTTTATAATAATTGAATGTTCACTCTGAAGAAAAGGACACACTTGTTTACTTCAGCAAGTGTGCACTCTTCCAATACTTTCTGAACCTCTTCTTGACTAACGAAATTCACCTTTTCCTGCAGAAACTAACAAAGTAGTTTTATTTCAGGGGTTTACATCACAGCATCTATCTCTGTCGCTTTCCTCTCCACATTACGGTGGCCTTTCCTTCCACTATGATCTTTTCTCTCCAACATTAACTCTTTTCTCTCACAGGGCGACTGTATTTGTAGTGCAGTAAAACATCAAAAATTAGCTAACAGTTTCCCTCAAACTTGTTTGCTCAGACAAACTTTGCGGTAATACTCATAAAGAACACGGATGACTCGATAGATGTTCCATGTTTTGCAAAGCACACTTCATGCCACATTTGTTCCAGCTTTATCATACTGTTACTCAAAGACAACAGTTGTAACTTCCCCTAGAATTTGGACCATATATCAGAAACATGCTGCACACAATGTAATTATTTTGGACCAACATATTTCTTCAAACCTAATATCTAATGGTTCACCTGTTGTCTTATGGTTTCACACTTTTTGTCATTCATTTCCTGGGCATATTTGTCATGTACACGTGCAGACATGCTGAAGTTTTAAAAGCTGACTAGTTAACATGTGCCAACGTTAATCCGGCTTCAGGTTCATTAAGCTTTTAAGGAGTGTTTTTTCATTATTATTCCTTTTGAGATGGTGTTGAATTGTTTGTTTTTACCACTGTTAATTGAACAGATGAGAAAGCTTATCAAATAATAATTCTTTTAAATCAAGAGTAACAGTTAAAATCAAGTTGTTGGGTTAATTAATTCCTGTTTTTTTTTTTTTTTTACTGTTTTCATGGAACCATTTTTCCTTCCTCCGCCAACCAGAATCACACACAAGCAAGTCCACTCAGGGTCAGGCTCCTGAGTTTGTGATGCCGCCTCAGAAGACGGTGGTTCCAGCTGGGGAGCCAGCGAGGTTCACTGTCAGGGTCGCCGGTTCACCCAAACCGCGTGTGGAATGGTTCAAGGTTAGTCGTCAACTAAAGACCCAGAAAACTTGTGAAACCACCTTGTTTCAGTGTTACAGTCAAGTCCATGACAAATGCATCTCAAGTTATCCAGTCTTAATCCAAGTCACAAGCTATTCAACCAAATTGTGACAAAAGCATTCCTGTGTCATTCTTCACCCTGTGGAAGAACTTGTGAAGGTACTTCTGTTGGACTTGTTTCTGAAAACTCAGAACTCTGTGACATTTTGATTTTTATTTTTTTTAATGTCTGTTTGTTATCCTCTTGTTTTGCGAATTTCAGGCTGGCCAGAGGCTCTCCACCAATCCTCGCTTCAAGATGCTGCAAGATGAAGATGTCAATACGCTGCTTCTCCTTGAGGCCCGGCCTGAGGACTCAGGAATGTATCGCTGTGAGGTCATCAACTCAGCCGGCTCAGTCAGTCACACTGCTCATCTGATTGTAGAACGTGAGTCCAGAAACCCAATTGCAGAATATAATACTACATTTGTACTGCAGCAGCTCTTTGATATAGGGGTTCAGGATTGTTCAGCTTGTCAAGATTTCGCAAAAGCTCCATTTTTCTTCAACACCAACCCTTCTTAATCCTTCAAAATTCACTACTGTTTGTTTGGAGGAATTTGGAGGAATGAAGAAGGTAGGATCCAACCAGTGAGTCTCTGGCACATTATAAAGAGCTGCATGTAATTGTGGCTTGGAAGTTGGACATGTTTCATTGGGTTCTTACACAGTAGCAGACTTTGGGTTGGAAGTGGACAGGATCTAAATACAAACACCTGTTATCTGTACATAACATGAAATATAATTGATATGTACCTTACAGGAGGTGAAGCACCTGGTCCTGGTATGCCAGGAGGGGGCGTAGCACCTGTTATCCAAACTCCCATCAGAGACATTGAGGTGGGAGAAGGAAGCCCAGTGGAGTTTGCTTGTCAAGTATCGGGAAATCCAGGTAATCATTTCAAGGTCTTCTGAATCTTCTAAAATCTTTGTTTCACAGATGGTGAAACAAGGTTTAACTCTTGTCAATTTCATGTGTGATTGGAACTTCAAGCTTGATCTTCCCTAAGCAAGTGGGGAACAGTCTTCATATTCACTGGGAGGGGTTTGCGGGCCCAAGACTGGCTTGTATTGTATCCACATGGTTGAGCTAACTGAGGTCTGCTCGTTGACTTAAAACATGCAAAGTTATATGCAATGTGACCAGTGGACTGACAACAGTGTGGTTTTGAGCTGCTACAAAAGATACCTGATTTTTCCTCTGCGCAGCTTCTCCCTTTGCTGTTTACTTCCCTTCTGTGACTTTTCAAATTGCCAAACACTCAAAATCCTTGTGGAGCTTGAGATTTTTTCATTATTCTGCCATTCCAGTTGTGTGCGTGTGCATGTGTACTTGAAATTGCCGTTTAGCACAAATAATGAAGTTGTGTAGCTGCTTCTTCATAGTGCTATTTTTTCCCCTGTTTTCCACAGCTCCATCCATCTCTTGGTATCTCAACAATGCTCTTATCAAGCCTTCCCGCTACTTCCACATGATCTACGAAGATGGCGTGGCTCGCCTTCAGATCAACGAAGTCTTCCCAGAGGATGCCGGTGTTTATACCTGCGAGGCGACCAATTCGGCTGGCTCCGTAGCTTGCAGTGCTAGGCTGACAGTAGCAGGTGAGTCTTCAGGGGAAGACTTGTAGAAGGAAACATGAGCTCCTCTAAAATGTCTGGATCACAACTGATAAGTAATCGGGCCAGAAGTAATTTGTCATTTTTATGCATAATTGGACTCCACAAGTTGGAGAATATCTCAAAAGTGTCTTACAGTAATTTTTTTTTCTACAACAGTAAGCTATAGGAATTTGTAAGGAAAGTTTTGTCTTCATTGCGCCATTTGGCACTTCTTTTGCATGTTGTAGTCTTGCTGTTTAGTGCTCAAATAATGATGTGAAAATGTGTTATGATGAAAACTAAACTTTGTTAATTATAAAAACTATTCAAAATTATGTAATTAGAATCACATTGTGCAGTAAGACCAGTAGGTAGGAATGATTTGAACTGAACAGATGTAGCAGATATTTACATGTAAAATCGAATCTTTAGCATTGCTAATTTGAAATTGAGTCATGGATTGAGCACTTTACAAGAGGTTAAAGATATTGCACACCGTCTTTTGGGAAAAATTGTACTGAAAGTTGTTTTGAAAAGATGATTGGATATGAAAGGCAATTGCTGTGAGACAAGCTTGACATTTAGGTATTTGTCATGTCTGACTCTTTGTCAATCCTAAAACACACACACACACGAAATTTTTCAAGCTTTCAATTTGTAGTGATAGTGCAAGTTTGATATTTTTAGCATAATGATGAAATCTCACTTTATATTTTTACTGAAAAACAAATGCATTTGAGTGGTATGTTTGACTCGTAGATTTCTGAACATTTTATATTGGCGAAAACAAGAGTGTTAGATAACTTTGTCAAGCTTGGCTCATTCGAAGGGATTGTTTGTCCTGTCTGTATTCATTGACTAAAGGGCGACAGTTCAACCTCACACTGCCAGGTATTGTGTAGCGCAGAGAAGAAAGTTACATTAGTTAGTTAGCATTGTGGTGCCGGGCAGTGTAAATCCTTCATTGGTGGAAGTTGTTTTTAACTGAGAAAAAGGAGATGCTGGCTGCATTCATTTTGAGTTTCCGTCTTTGGCTACGGATGGTCAGAGCAGTGTGTTGATGACATGTGCTGTAGCCATTGCCAAGAAGGCTTGATTGGGACTTGCTGGTCTTCCTATTAATTGGGAAGGCTGGATGGTGTTGAGCATTTGGCTAGCTTGGTGACTGTATTTTAATACATGTTCACGGCAGCGTTGGCGTGATTGGTGTCAGTGGCATTTTAATAGATGCTAAAAAATTAGGGCATCAAGACCAAACCCAAGATTAGTGATCCCATCCTACCACTCACTCTCCAAAGGCCAGGATCGATTACCAACCATTTGGTGACCTCTGATTGATTTCACTGGTATTAAAACAATGCAAAAACTATAGCCAGCTTACCAAGTGAAATTGACCAATAGTTGACAAATGGCTGCTAATTGAACATGGCCCAGGTTGTTAGTTCATACTTGTAATTAAGATTTATATTATGAATGACAAAAAGCCAACAGAGTATTCAAAAATGTCAAGTAGGCTTTATGACCTGGTTTTTGTAATTCTGAATAAGTTAACTGCCTAGATACAATCGTCGTTTGCTTTCAAATGAACTGCTACCTCAGAATGTTACCGACTTTACTGCTCTCTTCTGATAAGGTCTTAATTACTGATTAGTAACCCCCAGAGAATGACAGCTGTGCACTTAGCCAAATGTGTCTGTAGTTGTTATGCAACCTGTCAGTGTCATTGTCATGTCATTTATTCTCTTTATTGTTAAAAGTCTTTGCTTTAATGACTATTAGTTGTATCCAAAGTATCACCAGCCAAGCTGCATCTTAGTTCTCAGTATGCAAAATACATGTGTTTCAAACTTGCTGATAAATTTTTTGAATTATTTCAAATATTTAGTCATTTCATTACACAATTTCATTACCAAAGTCAACGGTGCTGTTTATTTCACGAGCATCGTGGAAACGGTGCAAGCAAATATACATTCAAGTGCTAAATTTGGTAAATCATTCTAGATATCTAAACTTGATTTTTAATTATGCAAAGCTGCTTTCATTGTCAGTGCACATGAATTCAATATCGTGCAAATAGAAACCTATGAAATTCAAACCTCCAAAATTTTACCCCAAAAGCACCAAAAATGTTTGAAGTGAGCATGTATGTGACTTTTACCTTTGAGTTTTCTAGTTTGAAGCGTGAAGCACACATAGAGTGAGGCAATATAAATTTTTCTAAAGCATGTAATCTTTTATGAGCAACAAACAAATATATGCACAGGATATTTAGCACTAAGTTTTATAAAGTTTTGCCGCAATATTTAAGGAACAGAAGGTTTCTTGCATAAGTTTTTTGGTCTGAAATGCATTTTCTTAGCCACTCCATTACTGAAGCTTGGTTGTAAAACAAATTTACTAGTTTCTCGAAAAGTCACCTTAAACTTTTTGACCAGCTTAGGGTATTCTTGCAAGGAAATCAAAGATTGTTTTAAGACAAACAGAGAGATTCTAGTTTATGAGAAAGTAGTTGTTAACTTTTTGGTTTTTTTGTTTGAAGGTGTGTGTTTGCAAAAAAATTGCCAAACTTTTTATGGTATGCTGTTTTAGAAGTGCAGTGTTTTCTGACAGGAAAATAGATTTTTGTGCTTAGATTCTTCAATTTCATTTTTTGTTTTGATTTGGAAATGTGCTTCCTTAGTCTTTCAGTTCTGAAATTTTTATTTAATGCAATAATTTTTCTTTTATGTGTATTGCAACCTAAATGATGGGATTTAAATTTTTGTCGAAAACAGGCTGATTCGAAAATGATGAGATTTATACCAATCTGTACCTTACTTCATTGTAGGAACAGTCCCATATAATCTTGCATCTCTCGGCTGGTGGTAGCCTGTCATTTAGATCATGAAATGTACAATGACTCAATTTGATGGAATACGTGTGGTTCTCAATTTGGAGACCTCAGATGTTGTAGCAACCAGGTGTTATCAATTTAACAAATGTATGTTCTTATTATGATTTGATTTTCCAAACTTACGTACAATTTGAGTATCACAGGATATTTCTTATGAATGAGAGCTTTCGATTTCGTAGCCAGAGAAAACCTAGTGGAAGGACAACTCATTGTCACCAAAGTAAAATCGATATACTGTGCTAATTTTCAACCAGCATGCTTTGTGTACCATTTTTAGGTTGTCAGGTCCTGTTGTCATGGTTGATTTTTAGTTACAACAAAAAGAAAATGTAGTGTTTCTTAAGATGTCATCTGGCGTTGTTTTTATTCTCCGTCAAAGCATGACCAAAGTTTGATAGTATCATTAAGTGTGAATTGATGCCCCGTAAGAGCGTTAATGGATCTAAAACCCTGGAATGGTTTACAGACAAGCTGTACAATAAAATGCTTCTAGAAGCAGTGGGTTTGCAACCATACACGCAGTCTCCAATCATACTCAATCAGCCTCCTACTTCGTATCTTGGTGTTGAAAAACAAGAATGCAATTTCAGACTGAAAGAAAAAGCTTAAAAACTATAAACTATGTTAATAATAAATCAATGCATCATTCACATTTTATTTTTACACCTTGATCTGCATCAAAAACATTTCTTGCAGAAAAACAAAATTATTTTGCAGTGTTGATATATCACAAGCTCAAAGAATCAGTATAAGGGAACTTGCATTCTGTGGTTTCAAAAGAGGCTGTAATGTGAACATATTGTACAATGCTATTTGGTTAATGAGGTGCAGGTGAATTAATTTAATGGAGGTAGATGAATAGTTGATGCAATCAGCTTATGTTCACAAAAGTCACTTCAGACATTTGCTTTAAATACCTGGTAGTTTTATAAATTCTAGTATTGTGATGTCATACCAATTGTCACTATTCTTCCCCCCCCCCAAAAAAAAAAAACTGTTTAAGAAGTGTACTGGAAATTTGTGAGAATTTTCTCTTGATTTTGAAACTCAATCCAGAACATCACTTCAAGAAAAACCGTTGTGCTGTTGATCATTGTGAAGAGCAAAACAATACGCTTTGAACAGGGTGACTCAGTGGATCATGGACATGTAGATATTTTGGGGTTCATTCATATACCTCTCGCGTCTGTTGTATAACAACAAACTAACTGCTGATTCCTTCATCCAGTCTTAAACATAACGGTACTCCATATTCATATTTTAACCATGTTCATGCACCGGGCACTTAGCATTGTATTGATATGTAGCAATCCAGCACTGCACAGCTTTTGCTTTAAAGGGACAGGCATGGCCGCACGTTTGCACAATTTCTTCAATTGAAGTGGGATGCATCCCTTGATCAGACCCTCTCTCAAGCTTTCATAGCTTCATAACCAATTTCCCTCTCTCCCCATTAAAAATCAAAACTTGAGCCAGCTAAATCTGGTATGAACCGGCTTGGACCAATTCTGACTTGTTGCATTGGCATGGCCAAAGATGCATGTGCCATTCCCAAAGGCTGATGCAATGTGCAGTTGCTTCCTAATACCACAAACCTATTAACTACAACTTCATGACAGGTAATCCATATCATGCATCACTTCTCTCCATCCCTGAGATTAAGGAAGTACATTGTGGTTGCAAACCCACTGAAATTTGTACTCTTAAGTAGTCTTTTCGACCAAATTCTGTACATTTAAAAACCAAAAAAGAAAATCTGTTTACTGTGAGTCCCGGCATCTCACTATTCTGTCTGTGTCCTACCTTTCAGTTGAAGAAATTCAATCGGCGGCTGTGCCCCCTAAGTTTGTTAAGAAGATCCAAAAGATCGAGGTCACCGAGGGTCACCCGGCCCGCTTTGACTGCAAGGTGACAGGCAGTCCCCGCCCGGAAATCAAATGGTACCACGAGGGCAAGGAGATCCAGAGCTCGCCCTACATGCGCATCACTGATGAACCGGACGGAACCAGCTCCCTGGTCATACAGGAGGTGTTTGCTGATGACTCAGGGCGCTTTAGTGTCAAGGCGTCCAACCCAGCTGGGGAGGTGACTTGTAGCACCTTGCTTGTTGTGGAAGGTAAGTCCATCTTTAAATGATACTGATGTTTTGAAAAGAGGAACCTCTGTACGGTGACAGCCTGATAAATGATAACTTGGTATTTGTAGGTGGCATGATAATGCCTGAATGATTGTGAAGAACGGCCTTATCCCCATCCCTGCCATTTGGGGTAGAGCTTGTGACTTGGCACATAAAGTTTATTTTAAGACATCACCTCCTATCATCCACTGTGGTTCCATTACAAGAACTGACGTACTATCCCTAGATTTTTAATGTGCCTTCTGGCCACCTTGGCTGAAATTATTGCAGCTTTTGGACACCCATATGGTTTGATTTGCCATAGATGCAAATGAGTAAATTCCAATCCGTGTATAAATCTCAGCTGCTAATCCCAGTACCACACTGAATGCATGATGTGTAACATGAGTATTGATGGATGTGACAAGTTTGACGCACTAAGATAGATATTGAGAGATAATAGGGAAGAGAACAAAGAAGATTCAAAGTAAGCAAAACTCTTGGATGAGACTGTGTTAAGTTATGTCTTGATCTCCATTGTAATTTGTTTCTTGTATTTGTTCATTGTAATCTGCAAAGGTTACAAGGTATGTTTTGTTGAAGTCAATAAAAAACGATGAAAGCGCCTGCACACCTGTCATGTCTTGTGAGCTGTGTGGTATGATGCTTGCCAAACTATTAATACAAACTGTTGGCTCCATGTGTGTTTTAATTTGTCCCAGTTTTTTATTCTGTTGATTTCAGTGTTGTTTTTTTTGCTCAGGCATGTTTTGAATGAAGACGAAGTGCTTTTTTTTTCTTATCCCACTGTTTTGTTTATGTGAAAAAACATTGAAAATAAACATGCCATTATTCATGATGTTTCACCTGTGTTTTTGTCCAACTGAATTGACCAAATGAAAATACGAATGGATTGGAGTCAAATGTGTGTTCCAATTTGTGTGTTGTCTCTAAATGCACACTGACAATTATAGACAGCAAAGCATGCGCAGTTGCCTGCCTGAAGTAGTTTGTACCTGCATGGTGTGAGACTCTACCCTGCCTCAGTCACATGTTGATATCCCCAATATTCAAAACTGCTAACTGCATCTGATTTCCTTCACCTGTTTTCAACCTCCTTCCAAAGGATAACAAGTGTGTAAGTATACATCTAGCTTGAAGTATTTTAGTTTCTACTAATATTTGTAATGTACACAGTTTGCACTCTTTATAACAGTATTATTTATCATGTTTGGTACGTGTAGCTTTGATCTGTTCGTTTGATCTGCACCTTAAGTTATCTCTCCCAGAATATTTACATTGGCACACAAAAAGGTTAAGAAATGCAGCTAGGGCAAATACTTCAAAAATGTCACAGTCACATTTGTATTCCTACATGTAGTTGATTGAGGTTATATGTGAGTTGAGAAAAGTGAACAAAATATTATGTAGAAAAAGAATTAACAGTGTAATAATCCCAATCAAAAATTTGAAGTACAAAGCAAATTAATGTGCAGTACTATGCATTTACAGCATGTAAGATTCCTCACTTCTAAAGAGACCCTCTCCAAATCTAAAAGTAACATATTTTTAAACACTTTAAATAATGTTTTGTTTGTTGCTGTTACTTCCCCTCACCTTAAAGTAATATTTAAATTTGGTCATTTTTTAAACGATTTTAGCAATACCTATGTGTATATGTTGGTTGGGTATTCACTCAGTTCCCCTAAAATTAACTTGCACGGAATTAGAAGAACATTTTGATCATAAGCTGTTAAAATCCACACTGTCGATACCTTCTGTGTAGTTTTATTTTACAATTATAACTGTTTTTATCTGTCAGGTATCTTGCATCAATGTTTATATTGGTAACTTGTTTTTTGTGTGATAGTATTTTTATTTTTTTTTTCAACACAGTAGCAAGAATATTGTTCAGCACACCTTGTTCAGAGTCTGTTCCTTTCAGCAACTTGATTCAAGTTTCTTCCTTGTACATTCCAGCTGGTGCCCCCGAAGGAGTATGCCCTCTGAGTTTCAGTGAATCATACGGGGGTGACGTCAGTGGTGCTTACAGCGCCGAGCAGGGCCTGGATACCTCTGAAGACACAGATGAGGACATTGATGAAATCCTTCCTTATGATGGGAAGGTGGCCTTCCCACTGTCTGTCAAGCGGGAAGTCAAGAAGCCTCAAGTCCACGCCGTCCCTGTCTTGCAGAGACCACCGGGTGAGGCAGAGAAGGCTCATCCTGAAGGGCAGGTACAGAGTGGGACGTCCACTCATGAATCTTCTCCATCACAGCCCTCTGAACCGTCACAGCCATCACAGCCACTGCAGGTAGCATCGGTATACCTTGTCTACTAATTTGATTTCCATAAGATTCTGTAGTCAATTTTGCTTGGAAACTCAATCCTCCAAGAATGACTTCTACGGATCCTAGAATGACTTCTACGTGTCCTAGAATGACTTCTACGGATCCAAGAACGACTTCTACGCATCCCACTCTTTGTACTTTACTCTTCTATACCAGTGAACTCTACTTGTTGAACAAACGTCAGGTGAATCTTTTATTTCAAGGTCTACTTTTTCATCTCTCTTTTTACTCATGGTAACAAAATGAGTCTTTAATACTGATCATAAGCTCCAAGATAATCACATCGGATATTAACCACTTCGGCCGGGGCATTTTTCAA
>NW_019091360.1:3621669-3633642 GCF_001949145.1 Acanthaster planci
TTCGGAGTACGGTCTTTTGTTACAGGGCCCTGTTTCCTTTGTCCAAGTTCGGAGACCCCGGCCACACATATAAACCATACGGCTCCGATTTCGGAGTCCCCGGCTGGTAGTGGTTAATATGCTAGGGAGATCAACTCTTCATTTTTTTTTACAGTTCTTGCTATTCATAAGGATCTTACAATCTGAAAAGCAAGTACCACAGTTTTAATTCCAAGTTTTTCTGGAACTGTGAAAAAATCGTCTCACTTCTGTTAGCGGATCAATGGTTTTCACTATTTTCACTATTTTGTTAATAGCACAGCCTTGATTTAGAAAAGAAGACTAAAATGGTAATTTTAATGTTAAAAATGTCGATGAGTAAAGATTTGTAATTGTTGCAGGTTGCATATTTACGGTTAATACATTCTTTGTGATCAGTACCCAAAGATTGCGATATTTCTTGAATTGAATAGGGGACATCTGCAGCTGCTGAGAAACCCATCACAGTAACAACCAAATTAGTTGAGGAAGCCAAACCGTTTGGCGGTCGAAGCGTGAAAACAACCACTACAACGAAAAAAGAAACTAAAACAGAGGTCTCACCTGAAGTCATCCGTACTCATCAGACACAGATTCATCGGATACCAGAACCATCGGCTGTCCCACACCCACCTGCAACTAAGCGAATCATGGAGGTCCGCATCCCACCAACCTTTACCAAATTTATCAATCACTGTCGGGTTCCAGAGGGCCAGACGGCAAGGTTTGACGTCACAGTTGTCGGCACCCCGAAACCAGAAATCTGGTGGTTTAGGAATGAGGAGGAGCTGCATAGTTCCCCAAACACAAAGATTATTGTGAGAGATGATGGGACCAGCACGTTGGTTTTCCAGCGTGTCCGTCCAGAGGATCATGGGAAAATCACATGTAAAGCTGAGAATCCTGCCGGATTAGCATCTTGTACTGCTAAACTCATCGTGGAAGGTGAGATTGCAGTTGCACTTACTTTACCCTGTTATGCATTTTTTTTGTTTCAGTCCTTTTATATCAGCACTGGACGTGAGAGTTTTTGATGTTGCGTCAGTGTCATAGTTGTCTGTGTTGATTGAGTAGTGAGAGCAGTTGATTGGAGGAGAATTCTTTTGATCCATTTTTCCTTAATAAACAAGATCGAATATTCTATTCAGGCACTTTGTTTCACATTGAGCAGTCCAAATTATTCCTTGATGTTCTGTCGTGCCTTGGATTTATGCTACTTACTGTGGCATAAGCCTGTTCTCCAGCGTACGTGTGCTTTGTTCAATGCTACAAACTGTCTTTTCTTAATTGCGTTATCACATAATATAATATACATTTTAGATGCCATCTTGCTCAGTGAGTTTTCTGGATTGCTGTCTTTGACATGGGTCATCAATGTTTGTGGCCTACTTCTAATACTTGTAAGTTCTTTGCACCAAAAAGGTGTTCACTGAATTGTCTCATGAGAACTGAACACTCTCACACTTTCCTTTGAATTTCAATTACTCTAGCTCCAAGACGAGTTGTCCAAAGTGACACAGAACAACCACTCCGTTCCTCCTTCAACATGGCCCCAGAAGATTACACCTCAGACTTTGAGATCCACATCAAGCCCAAGAGTAAACGCGTCGTCAGATCTACACCTCCAACATTCAGCTCTCGTCTGAGTAGCCAGGAGGTACATGAAGGCAGTAATGCCAGATTTGAGTGTCGTGTGTCTGGACACCCTCGCCCATCTGTCAGATGGTACAAGGTAAGAAAGTTAAACACCCTAAAGAAAAGATGCAGTGAATTTTTCATTAACATTAATATATCGGCCCCAAAAAACAAGTTTTATAAAACAGTGGGGGAAAAAAAGTTATTTGTTTCAGTAAAATATCTCTTTCCTGCACAGTGTAAGGCCCTAAGAGTACTTTCAGAAATTACATTTTTGCCTAACTGACCTTTTAGCACTGAGCAAATGCATCTTCCATGTACGAAAATGGTTTGAAACCCTGCAGAAGTTCCTCAAATTTAAAATGCCCTTTTGAACAATAATGTCCAAGCTTTTCTGAAGAAGTGAGGGTACTTCTGCTGTGATGTAAATCATTGAAGACACTGCTCAGTTTACGTTTTCATGGTCAGTGTTTGAACCCCAAATTTGCTCCTTGAAAACATTTCTGAGAAAAGGTTGCTCGCTGGCTTATTGCGATATGCCCCCCACAATAATAAATTGCCAAAGGAATCAAAATTTAAGACTGCCAAATATGACTGCAAAAGATATTTCAATTCAGCAAATCAGTGTAACATTTGGATGATATCACAGTTCTACTATGAATTTGCAGATTGGCATTATCTTAAAATTCAATTAGGCCCCAAAATGTCTATTACAAAAGCATAACGAAAATGGAAAGTAAGGTTAATTTATATACAAAGGTACAATTTTAAGGGTTGTTGTAAAGTGATTGTATAACATGGTCCCTGTGAAAACATTAGCAGCACTTTGCTTGGAATCCGTTTCCCTGTCACTGTTCTGAAATCTTTTGAATCTCTAATGTAAAAAATCTGCCCTCTTTATGCAAGAGATTTTCAGATCTGATGGTCATGGGGTGGTCTGTGCCAGTTTGTTACAAATGATGCTAATCTTAGACATGAGTTTGTGAAGAATTACTGTGCAGTGACAGCAATGTTAAAATAATCTTTTACTTTGAAATAATGCATCACAATAAACTGGAATGGGCATGTATTATGTTAGCGATTGTGTTTTGATTTTTGGAAAGTTTGGGGCTGTTAACGAGAGTTAGCTATTGTAATGCATTTCTGATTACTTTGAAAGTTTTCCATCTGGTTTATCTCTCTTTCACAGAGTGGAAAAGAGTTAAGATCTGGCAACCGTATCATAATCAGGGTGACTGAGAATGGGCGAAATGTCCTAGAAATTAGGAATGTGAGACCAAATGATGAAGGAGATTACATGGTCAAAGCTTCAAATCCTGCAGGAGAATCAACGTGCATTGGAACTCTGAATGTCAGAGGTAAAGACAAATCTGTTTCGCTTTAAATTTCTGTCATAATCAAAAATGCTGTGTAATTTCATTCCAAAGTATCATGGTCCAGAGTGTTGGTTTTGCTACACGTAAATATATATTGCTTCTCATATTCAGGAACCGCCTAAGAACCTGTCATGATTAATATACCATGAAGAAATCAGTTGATGTTGATTGTTGATTGACAATGGCGTCAGGTTTGGGTGTAAAATGCTGGGGGGTAAAAAGATATTTATTGTCTAAATGAGGTACATATAATTCTTTTCAAGTTGGAAAATTGATTTACAAAAATATTACTCTTCTCCGTTTTCAAACTGTAGTTGATCCTGGACTTGATAGTGACATCAGTGAGGGTCGTCGTGAAATGAGAATTTGCATTGGTGTTGATAAAGCACCTGGTGGGGTTGTCATTGGTGACCAGAGTCCGAGAATCTCTTACTCTCGTCGGCCAATCAACATCAACCTTCTGAGTGACGCATCTGAAGATGAGGAAGTTCGGTCTGTGACTCGTAAGACTACCACCACGACACGGACAGTGACAGAGACTGTCACAGATGATGGTTCGGAGAGTGCAAGATATGTAGACATACAGCCAATGATAATTCAGTCGACAAGACAGCCCATGGTGACCATGGAACCAGAGTCACGGAGACGATATATGGTGGAGCAGGGGGCATATCCGGTTCCACCAATCAACATCACTGTTTCCATCGGGGGTTTTGGTGGCTACCAAGCTGTTGCTCCAGAGCCACCCCACTTCCGCCAACTCTTAAATGATGTGACTGTCCATCAAGGTGAAACCATTCGGATTGAGTGCATCATCACTGGCCATCCCTTTCCAACAATTACCTGGTTCAAAGATGATAATGTCGTTCCTGATTCCCAAGATTACCAGTACTTAATCAACGGGAATCGAGTTAGCCTTGTGATTACTCAGGCTGTTCCTCAAGACTCAGGAGAGTATACTTGTCGGGCAGAAAATCCTCTTGGAACGTCAGCCTGTACTTGCAGAATAACTGTAGGCGGTGAGCTTGAGTGACCGTTTTTGATTCATATAGACTTCTTTAGTTGCAGTAGTTATTTTTTCTTTAGAATGATTTTCCTCTTTATATCTGTGTATATTTAACACATATAAGAGAAAAAGTTGCAGCTCATACCTGTATTGTTGAAATAAAGGTTATTGTTTCATTAAAAAAAATTAAATTTTTTTACCCATATTTTCAATGTGCAGGACCGTTAATTATCCAAGAGGATGAAACGTCCCAGTCAGAAGTGATTCGTCGTGTCAAGAAAACGACCACAACCACTACCACAACCACGATTGAAAGTGACACAGAGGCTCCCTCAGAGCTGTCTTTCTCTGAGAGGTCTGATCGGATCGTCAGACCCCACAAGGCACCCAGATTTATGAATGAACTGCTGGATATTGAGGTTTTGGAAGGAAGCACAGCCAAGTTTGATGCTCGTGTCACAGGCCGACCCATGCCTCGTATCCGTTGGCTCAGTGACGGCATTGAGATTCATCCCAGTGAACGGTACACTCTTCACTATGATGACCTCGGCCATTGCTCTCTGACTATCCACAATGTCAGGAGAGATGACACAGCTGAGATCGAGTGCAGGGCTGTTAACCCTGATGGAGAGGAAGTTTCAAGCTTTGCAGACCTGATAGTGAAGCCAATTCCACGGAGCGAGCGTAAGCACCGACGTAGGAGAGAGACACATGTCCTTCTTGAGCACGGTGAGAGGCCAAGATTTGTTCAACCCTGTAGGCCACAGGAAATTCTAGAAGGCTACACTGCTCGCTTCACTTGCAAAGTCTCTGGTAGGCCAACACCAACCATCACATGGTTCAAGGATGGAAGAGCAATTCCAAATGACAAACGTTTTGAAATCACCTATGAAGATGATGGTACCTGCACACTTACAATTCATGATGTGACAGTTGATGATGATGCAGAGTACATGTGCAAAGCTGTTAACCAACTTGGGAAGTGTATAACGTATGCTGACTTGACTGTTCAGTTTGAGTCTCCAGATCGGAGCCGAGATGTCAGCCTCATCACAACTACCATCCATGAGGAGCCAGAAGAGGAAGGCAGTTGGACTGAACGTTATGTTAGCAGACGCTCAGAAGATGGTAGAGAAATTGTTGAGACTGTAACAAAGAAGACTACCACCACAACGACAGTAAGGACAGTCACATCTGACCATGAGAGTGGGACAGAGAGTGTGACAGTTGAACTGCCCGCAAGAGGTCCAAGAACACGACAACTTGTTCATGAACCACCACCAGAGGAACACACACAGCAGGTTGTTATTGAGACTGGACGTTGGCCAGAAGAACCAACTCCTGATCGTATCGAGACTGAAACAGTGCATTATCAACCTGCTCGTCCTAAACCATCAAGGTCAACCTTGCTTATCCGACCTGCAGAACCAAGGGTTCTGGTAGAGGAGGAGCTTGTTCAGCCAGAACGGAAGACAGAACCTCAGATCTCATTGGAGCCTTTGGAGAAAGTTCCAGATTTGCATCCTCCACCAATTGTCAGGGAACATGAGATCAGACCTGAGATAAAGCAGCCTAAGGAACTTTCTTTGAAACCGCTGGAAAGAATTCCAGTACCCAAAGAACCAGCAAAAGTTCATGAGCCACAAATAAAACCAGATGTGAAGCCAGAACCTAAACGGTTTGACAGCCTGGATAAGCTCCCAGTTCCCCATGAGGCTCCTGAGGTACATGAACCCCTCCTTCAACCTCAAAAGGTTGTGCGGACAGAGAAGCCTATTACTTTCCCAGAAACACCAGAACCACAGTATGCAGAGATTGTTGACGAAAGAGTTCTTCACAAGCAGATATATTCAAAGGAAACACCCACTCGGTTCCCAGAGCCTGAGGAACCAAGAAGAGTTCCCGTGAGTGACAGAAAGCCAAAACCAGAACTGGCTGTTCGACCTCTAGGAGCTCCCTCTTATGCCCCAACACCTCACATACCATATGTGATAAGAGAGCTGACAGACACAAGGGTCACAGTTGGCCGGGAAGCTAGGCTTGAGTGTATAATTGATGGATACCCAACTCCAAGAGTGACATGGCTTAGACAAGGAAGGGTCATTGAAGGTGATAGATTCCTCTCCATTCAAGAGCAAGATGGAACATGCACTCTGATTATCACAGTTGTGATTGAGGAGGATGAGGGTGAATATGAATGTCGTGCCACCAATCAGTTTGGCACTGCATCTAGCTTTGCTTCTCTGGTCATTCGTATTGAGGAGACACTCCAGACACAAGGGCCAGAATCTACCACTGTAACCATTGACCGGCAGCGACCTCGCAAACCTGTGGAGTTACAAGTAGGTATTGACAGAGAATCTGATGTAGAATCTGTAACCAGTACCCGTGTCTGTGAAACTGTTAAAAAGACATTACGTGAAAGGCCACAAGTACCACAAAGGACACAGCTCTCTTTACTTCCAGAGCAGCTGCCACCAGAAGAGGTAGAATTTGTCATACAGCCAGCTGTTCCAAAAAGACAACCCTCTCAGGTGACAACCAAGGTAGTCGGAAGGGAAGGTCCAGAGTATGAAAGTGTTACAAAGAAAACTACCACTACAACCACTGAAACTGTAACGACTACCGTGGAAGAGGTGGAGACAGAGTCTGAGGTTGAAGACTTTCCAAGAAGGCCAGATGTCACAGAACTGAGACAACCTGTTGGTCATGAGATGACATCCACTGTCATCCGAAGAAAAACAAAACCTTACCGTGAGGAACTTCCTGTGGAGTTTGAGAAGCAACCACTTTCTGAAATGATTTTTCCTCCAAGAGAAGCACCTCAGGCAGTGGAGCCAATGCCAGAACGTATCTATCCAAAGGAAAAAGCTCCAACTTTGGAATTGCATTTTGAGCCTGAACAACCAACAGAGCATACAGTTAGGCCAGAAGAGATCTTACCCAAGTCCCCAGAATCTCCATTGCAGATTCACTTTCAACCACAGTTGCCCATGGAAAGAAAGCCTGAAGCTGAGGAGATTTTACTCAGTGATGTTCCTTTTGATTTTGATAACAAAAAGCCAGAACCAGTTCACAAGAAGCCAACTGAGATGATCTTCCCAGAACAAAAAGCTCCCATGAGTGACACAGTGGAGCCACTAGAGATGATCTTCCCTCGGTCAGTTGTGCAAAGACTTGCTCCAGCTGAAGAGCAAATTGAAAAGTATCGTCCCTTGGATGTTGAGGATGTACTTGTAAGTGCCCAAGAGGAACGAACTCTTACTCCTGATCATGAACAGATTGTTCATCCTAGGGCTCCTGGGGAAAGTCTACCAGTTTCTAAAAAACTGCAGCCAGTCTTTCCACTGACGAAACATCCATCGCCAGACCAGAGAGAAGAGACACAAATAGTTGTTGATCGTCCTGGACAGCCATTGATGCCAGTGGAATTTATCGTCGATGTTCCAAGGGATGTGGAAGAAACAAGAACAGTTCCTGAAACTGTTGAAACTGTAGTTGAGGAGATGACACCAGAACAGCATGAGATCACAGAGGTTGTAATTGATAGACGTCAACAGCAACCACAGCCAGTTGGACTACTGGTCGGAGTAAAAGAAGAGCAACAGCAATATCCCAAATGGGCTGCACCGAAACGAGAACCCAAGAGACCTCAGAAAGTAGCTCCCAAACCTTTGGTACCAGAGCAACCTAAACCTGAATTTGAACAAGTGATTATGCCTGCCACCAAAGAAGAAGTCAAGGAAGAAGCTCCCCTCCAACCTGCTGTCCAACAGCCTCAGGTCATAAAGCCTGCTGAAAAGAAATCTCAGAAAGCTGAACCTGTCACAATTTCAGAGGAACCAGTGCAGAAAGTGGAACCTCCCAAAATCTTGAAACCATTAAACAATGTGGATGTTTATGTTGGAGAAGAAGCTAGACTGGAATGCAGGGTAAGTGGAGAATCACCTCTCACCATTCAGTGGTTTAGAGATGACATTCCTGCTGAGGGAGACAGATACTTTTCATCTGTGGAAAATGATGGTACGTGCATCCTGATTATCAGTCCTGTTTCTGATGATGATGACACTGACTTCAGATGTGTCATCACAAATCCTGGTGGGAAGGTGTTTACAAAAGCTGAAGTCTATGTTATGGAAAAACCAAAACCCTCAGAAGTTACAGAAACATTGGTTCAACCAACAAAACCTGCTGAAGTTGAACTTGTCATCAGTGAAGATGACAAACAGTCTGAGAGAACAGACATACTGGTAGAAAGGGAAGGTCGGCCCCTTGAGCCAGTTGAGTTTGTTGTTGATGTCAGTGAAAGATCCCCTGGACGTCAACCAGAGTATGCAGAATTGGTCATGCCTGAGCCCCAGGCACCAGTGGAAGAGCCAAGCATGCCAGCTTTGGAGCCTCAACCTGCGCCAGAATATGAGCACATGATAATGCCAGAAATGCCAGAGAGAGTAGATGTTGTTCCGAGACAGGTTGCTGTTAAACATCCTGTTCCCAGTGTCTCTGAAAAACCTCAGAAATTAATGCCAGACAAGCTCAAACCAGTGCAGGCTGTTCCACAAAAGGTTCCTGAAGAAGAGGTAGTCCCTCAAATTGAACCTCCAAAAATCCTCAAGAAATTAAAAAATGTGGATGTGCCCATGGGGGGTGAAGCACGTCTGGAATGCAAAGTTGTTGGTCAACCACCACTCACAGTAGAGTGGTTCAGAGATGGTATTCCTGTGGAAGGCAATCGCTACACCTCAGTTCTTGAGATAGACAGTACTTGTGTGCTTATTATCAGCCCAGTGGTTGATGATGACGACACTGAATTTGAATGCCGAGTGACAAATCCAGGTGGCACAGTGACTTCAATTGCAGAGGTTTATGTGATGGAGGAGCTGCCTGAACGTGTACAAGTTCAGATTCATAGACAACCTGAATCCTTTGAAGAAGTTCAGCTAGTTATAAGCGAGACTGAGGATGTTCCCGACAGATACAGAACAGACATACTCATTGAGAAGGAACCAAAGCCTCTACAGCCTGTCGAATTTGTTGTGGATGTTGGAAAAAGACCACAGGAAACAGTTGAAGAGGTTGTCCAGACGGTTAGAGAAACTGTAAAAGAGACTGTGACTTCAGTTGAAGAGACAGATGAAGAGAAACCTTTAACAAGACAGACTGCTGAAGTAACCATTGAAAGGAAAACAAAACCACTTCCTCCAGAATATGCAGAGTTGGTGATTCCTCAAGGGGAGCCTCAGCCAGAGTTTGAGGTTATAATAATGCCTCATGAAGAACCAGAGAGGTATTTATCAGAGGAAGAGGTGTCTGAACAAGCGAGCATAACAATTGAAACAAAACCTGAAAAGCCTCAGCCAGTTGAGCTTGTCATTGAAGCAGCTAAGAAACCTGAAGAAGTGCAAACAGAAGTTATAAGAACTGTGACAGAAACTGTGACCACAGTTATTGAAACAGATGAAGAAGAGATTCCAGAGAAACGAGAGACAACAGAGGTCACTGTTGAACGGAAAGCTCAACCCCTGAAGCCTGTTGAAATTACATTTGAGAAACTGAGAGGGCCAGCTGGGATAACTGAAAGACAGCCAGAATATGCAGAACTGGTAATGCCTGAGGAAGAACGTCGGCCTGAATTTGAGGTTATAGTTATGCCTCATGAGGAGTCTGAAGAGGAAGTTTCTGAGCAAACAAGCATCAATATTGAAAACAAACCTGGTCATCTCCAACCAGTTGAGCTTATCATTGACTCTGGAAAGAAACCTGAAGAATCATTAATGGAAGTAACAAGGACGGTGACAGAAACTGTTATTGAAGAAGTGACTGAAACCGTTACAGCAATTGTTACTGAAGAAGAACCCCAGGAATTTCCAGAATTTGAAGTCATTGTGATGCCTGGAGAAAAACCAGAAGAGTTGCTGCGAAAAACTATTGAAACAGGAACTGAAACTGTGTCTGAAGTTGTAGAAACTGTTACAGATGAAGACATCTCTGAATCTGTTGAGGTAGTGATTCAGCCTGAATATGAGGAACTCATCATTCCATCTACTCCTGAGGAGTTAGTGCATGAAGTACCCGAGGTTGAAAAACATAAACCCCTAAGAGAGGCCTATCCAGAAAAAGTTGATGAATTTCCGGAAGAAATTCCTGTTGTCAAAACTGTTTCAGAGCATGCAGTGCCTGAAAAGGTTCCTGAGGAGGAAACTGTGACAGAAATCACACCACCGCAGATACTCAAAAACTTGACCAGTGTTGAAGTGCCAGTTGGAGAAGATGCCCGACTGGAATGCCAAATTATTGGTCAACCGCGACCAGATGTGCAGTGGTTAAGCAATGGAAAGCCAGTTCAGGGTGATCGTTTCATTTCCATATGTGAAATAGATGGAACCAACCTACTCTTGATAAGCCCTGTGGTGGAAGAAGACGACAAAGAGTTCGAATGCCGTGCTACTAATCCTGAGGGCACTATCTCTTCTTACGCAGATGTCTATGTCTTAGATAAGCAAAAACGGGTTGAAGTTGAAATAACTGAGAAACCCGAGCACTTTCCACCTGTTGAGCTTGAAATAGCTCCGGAAGAGGAAAGTGTTGAAGAAACTAGTGAGAGAACAGAGGTAGTCATTGATAAACCACCCAAACCACTTCCAACAGTTACTCTGGATATATACACAAGTCAACATAAAACAGTAACTGAAATGGATGAAACAGTTACTGGAACTTTTGAGACAGTGAAGAAAGAGGAAATTCCAGAACATTCTGAAATTGTCAAAACAACAGAAGTTGTCATTGATAAAGAACGACCTCAGCCGGAAGAAGTTGAACAGCCAGAGTTTAAGGAAATTGTGATGCCATCAGAAGAAGTCACTGTTGAAATAACACCAAAAGAAGAGGTTCCAGAAGAACTTGTTGAATATGAAGTTCTTGAAATGCCCAAGGAGGTTTCATCCGAAGAGGAATCATTCGAAGAAGTGTCTGAACAGACAAGTGTAACTATCGAGAAAAAGCCTGAGCCTCTTCAGCCAGTGGAACTCATTGTAGAAGTTGAAGAGCAGCCCAAAGAAACACTGACGGAAGTTGTTGTAACTGAGACAGTCACAACTGTGGTTGAGGAAGAGGCAGCTCCAGACTCACGTGAGAGCATTGAGGTTGTAATTGAACAAGAGAAGGCACCTCTTCAACCAGTGGAAATGGTCATCGATGTCCCGAAACAGCCAAGAGGACCTGCTGAAGTTTTACCTGAGAAGGAACAGCCGGAGGAGGTGCCAGCAGAAAAACTGGAGAGACCACATTTTGTTAAGCCAGAGTTGACAGAGGAGAAACCAGCAATAGAGAAGCTCTATCCAGAAGAGCTGGAGGCAACAGTTATGACAGAGCTCCCTGACACACTCACACCGGAATCCACCGTGCCTGTTGAGGCAATTCCACAAGAGGTACCTTTGGAGGAAACTGTGGAACAAGTTGTTCGACCCATTGTTTTGAAAGACTTGAGCGATGTTGATGTACCACTTGGTGGAGATGCTAGACTTGAATGTCAAATTATTGGCCAGCCTAGTCCTAAGATTGAATGGCTACGAGGAGGTCAACCTGTGCAAGGTGATCGTTTTATCTCTGTTTGTGAACTTGATGGTACAAATGTTTTAATCATCAGTCCTGTTGAAGAAGAGGATGATGCTGAATTTGAATGTCGTGCTACTAATCTGGAGGGGACAGTTTCATCTTATGCAGATGTGTATGTGTCAGACAAACCAGAAACTGTAGAGGTCTCAGAGATTCAACCTGAGCAAGTGGTTCCAGTTGAAGTGGAAGTACCTTCAGATGAAAAGAAATCTGAGACTGTAGAAGTTATCATTGATCGAGAACAACCTCAACCCGAAGAAGTTGAACTTATCATTGAACAGCCAGAGTTTAAGGAAATTGTGATGCCATCAGAAGTCACTGTAG
>NW_019091360.1:3639815-3691764 GCF_001949145.1 Acanthaster planci
CCCAGGAAGGAAGAACGGATCTTTTGGGAGATACCTGAAAAGGTAAAGCCGTCGGGTGATCAAGCTGAACAAGTCACAACAGTTCCAGTGGAAGCAGTGATTGCTCCCGAAAGTAAAGATGTTATGGAATGGGACAAGCCTGAGCAATTTGTCAGCGAAGAGGACAAGGCTGTAGAAGTAAGTGTTGTTCCATCAGAAGCTGTATCTGCACCAGAGAAGAAGCTTCCTGCAGAGTGGGAAGAAACACAAGAAGTTATTGTACCCACTGAAAAGGAAGAAATTGTTGAAGAACTTGCAACGCTGGTGTCAGAAACTTCCAAGAAACAAGAATTAATGGCTTGGGAACATGCACAAGATGTCAAGCCATCTGCAGCAGAAACAAGAGAAATTTTACTTATTCCTGTTGAGGCAGTTAAAGCACCAGAGAAAAAGATGCCATCAGAATGGGAACAAGTGGAGGATGTGACTGTTGGAAAAGAGGAAACTGTTGAAGAACTGGCCTTACTTCTCACTGAGACATCAAGAAAACATGAAGAAATTACATGGGAAGTATCAGACAAAGTTAAATCTTCAGAAGAAGAAGCAGGGGAAGCTTCAGTGATTCCAGCAGAAGTTGTTATTGCCCCGAGGAAAACAACAGTCTCCACGTGGTACAAACCTGAGAGTGTTTCACCATCAGATGTTTCTCAGACTGCTGCTGAAGTCCTTTCTGATGCCGTTTCTGCACCTGAAAAGAAACATGAAATTCCATGGCACGACACAGAAGATGTATCTTCTGTCATGCCTGACCAGCCAACAACTATTCCTTCAGATGCAGTGGGGAGTGTTTCAAAACGTGTTCCTCTGTCTTGGGAAAGTCCATCAGATGTAGTGGAAGGTGAAAAGACTGAAATGATCCAGGAATTGGAGCATGTGCCTTTGGAAGCTCCTGGCAGAGAAGAAATCTTTTCTTGGGCCAAGCCTCAGGACATCACCACACAAGACAAATCTGTAACAGTTTCTGAAGAGCAAATCACTCCACTTGAGACAACTGAAGTCTCAAGACCAACAACTTGGGAGGGTCAGCCGGATGTTGTTACTGCTGAGGAAGTTGGCCATGAAGCTGAGGAGGTCCAGACAATGCCTTTGACAATTCCAACTCAGGAGGAGGTGACTCTCAGTGTCAGACCTTCCAAACTGGATCAGGAAGCTGTCTCTGATATCACTGTTGGCCTCATTTTGGAAGATATGCAGAAGGTTGTTGAAGTTACTCAAAAACCGGACATCACTTCCCATGCTGAAATTCAGCCTCAGAGGTTGGAGCGTACTGAGCTGGAAATGGCACCTAAAGTTGTGCAAGAGCTTGTTGATATTGAGGTTCATCTGGGCCAGCCAGCTGAGCTAGTTTGTGAAGTTGAAGGCTCCCCACAGCCAACAGTTCAGTGGTTCAGAGATGGGGTAGAAGTAACTCCTAGTGGGCACTATACAATCACAACAGATTTGGAGGTGGGGAGAAGCACTCTTTTTATCGCTGATGTGGCAGAGGAAGATGACACTGAATTTGAATGCAGGGCAACCAACATCTTGGGTGTGGTGTCATCATTTGCTGAGCTAACTGTTGAAGGTACGGCCTTTATTATATTAATTTTTGTTGATTCTGTTTTTTCATGTGGTAATGATTTCATAAATGTGAACATGACAATAATAGCTTATTTCAGTGTAATTTGTTCACTAGTATTTGCTTAATCAAAAAGTGTAATTTCTGTCATTTTATTTCTAAAGCGCCTCTTGAAACAGTGGAACAGGCTGAGGTTGAAACTGTGCAACCAGGTCACGAAGAGGTTGAAGTCACCATGCCAAAACCACTTGAGACAGAGACCACTGTGGCAGAGATTTCTATGAAGCCAACTCTTGGAGTTTCTGAAATGGAGGTGGAGATGGATTTCCCAAGGGAATTGCAAGAAGTTCAGTTTGTTGTGGAAAAGCCAGAGGAAACTGAAGTGAGCATGGCTGAAGTGGTTGCGAAGCCGAAAGAGACAGAAATTGCCACCACTGAAATTGTGAAGGAGAAGCAACAACCACAAGACGTGTCCCTGGCAGTTGACAAACCAGAGGAAACAACAGAAGTTGAGATTTCACTAAAACCGAGAAACGAGGTTTCATTAGTGGAAGTGGAAAGAGATTTTCCACAAAAACTGCAAGAAGTCCAATTAACTGTGGAAAAACCAGAAGAAACATCAGAGATTGAGATTTCCATGAAGCCAAAAACAGAAGTTACTTCAACTGTCATAGAAAGAGACTACCCACGGGAATTCCAAGAGGTCCAGTTTGTTGTGGACAAACCTGAAGAAGTCAGTCCAACCGAAGTAACCGTAGTTGAGAAAGACATTGAAAAAATGCCCCAGGCGATAGAATTCGTTGTAGAGAAACCCACAGAAGAGATGGAAGAAGTTGAGATCAAACACAGAGTGACAACAACTGTCCACACTGAAGTAGATAGCAGAGCAGAGGAACCGTCTCACTTTGAATTTGTGGTGGAAAACCTTGCTGCTGAGATAACTGCAGAGAAGCTGAGCCAGGAGATCATAAGGGAAGTCACCACTGAAATGTACAGGGAAGGCCCTGTGTTCATCCGGGAGGTAACTGCTATCACAACCACCCTGAAGGAAGAAGTGCGCTTTGAATGTCAAGTCAAAGGTGTTCCTACTCCAACAATTCAGTGGTATCACAATGGGGAGACACTCCGAGGAGATAGGTACATTGTCATCAATTACAATGATGGTATCAGTGAACTGTTCATAACGGAGGCTACGGAGGATGATATTGGTACCTTCATGTGTGTAGCAGTGAATCCACTTGGACAAGCAACAACTGAAGCTGTGCTTACAATTGCCACTGGTATAGTATTTGAAATTTTGTAATGCATGAAGAAAGAGCATGGACATTTTTGTATAAAAACCTGCACCTTGAGGGCCAATATCAGTGAGGTGCTTGAGGACAAAATTTTGTTTAAGCGTGAACAAACCTTGCTTGATAAGTCAGGTTATAAGGCCAAACTTCATTTGATGTATATTGTTTTGGAATGTATTGAGCTGTCTTTTGGTTTGCATGACAATCATTTTTATAGAGTTTGAGCTGGTCACCTTTGTTTTTTTAAGCAAAGTTTTTTCACACTTAAGCAAATTTTGTGCTTAAGCACCTCCATGAAATTGGCCCAAGTTCCTAAAGTTTAAAGAACCGATGCACAAGATTATTGATGAGTGAATTTAACCACTTGCCACTGCGGTTTCCGGTATCGGACATGTATTCTTTATACGCGTTGCCGGGGTCTCCGAAATCGGACAAAGGGAACTAGTCCTTGTAACAAAAGACCATACTCGTAACAAAAGATCAGGCTGCTGGGCATTACCAACATTTTTTCACTCTCAATAGTGGAGATAATCCAGCCTTGTTTTGAAACAGTATACCACGGTTTTGGGGATTTAGCACAAGCGGATTACCACCAGGGACAAATGCATTTCACCACTGCAGCAATGAGCCACACAGTACCGCTGCCAATAATCTGGCCCCTATTGAAAAGAAGTTAGCAGCACACTGTGCCAAGAAAATTAGGCAATACCGCACAATCTGGGCTCTTTTACAAGGCGGCAGGCCTGGTTGAAATACTCCAGTGTCAATAGATGTTGTCGGTCAGATTAGAATAGAAAACCAGACAGTCCTTCGTGTGGGTGTAAGTGTCCAGTAAATGAAGACAGGAATTTTTAAAGAATTTTGAAAACAGAAAAAAAATGATAATTGTCCCACCCTAGCATCATCAACATTGATAACTTCCACTGGCATGAAGGGGTTAAGCTTATTAATGCACTTATTTGTATAAAGATTTGCTTCTTTTTCTTTGTTCAATGGATATTGTAATACATTCTGTTGTGAATGTAAGAACGTTACAGTTTTTTGAAACACTTTTTAATTTGAACACATTTATTTCAACTTAGGGGAATTTCGCTACATGTGTTGCAGGAAGTCAAATTTGCTTGGTTTTTGTAATTACTTGAAGACTGTACTGGCCTCAAGATTTTTATTAACAATCGTAGGACTTATATGTATATTGAAAGATTAATTGGTAATGTTTTTGTTCTTGGTATTGATTTTTTTCCCCAAACAATACTTATTAAGACCAAGTATTCTGTTGTGCTGAAGAAGTGCCTTGTTGCATGTTTGTGAGAGTGAATGGTCTGTTTCAAAAGTGTGGGTTGGATATTACTTAGAGTATGGTTTGTTAATGTAAATAATTACCATTGTGTGGGTCAATTTGAATTTTATTTGTTTCTCCAGAAATTGTTAGAATTCACTAGGGTGTCAGTGAATGTTGTGGGGTTGACTGCTGGAAGTGTTTTCTCTTGTACTTGCATGTTTGACAAAATTCAGACACCTCAGAAACTTTCATTTCATAGCTTGGAACCTAATTACACGCTTCTCTAACTCACTGTCACAGATAAAACATCGGTGGTTGAGTTACAGCAAGAAGAGGTTGCAGAAGTCCCCGAGGTGACTCTGGAAGTCATCGAGCCCGTTGAGAAGCAGCCGCTGGAGATTGAAATCACCTTCCAGCCTCCTGAGTTTGTGGAGCCAATCACCAGCCTAGAGGTCTGTGAGGGATACAAGGCAGTGTTTGAAGCCCGTGTGGTTGGAACTGGACCGATAGAGATCACGTGGTACCATGGACAGGAACTTCTAGAGGTTGGTTGATTATCTTTGTTTTCCAGGTTTTGGATCAAAAATGCCTAAAAGCAGCAATTACATTTTAGCTTTAGAAGCCTGAAAACCTTGTTGATTGAAAAATTAAAAAAGTATTTTCAAATGCTTGAGGACAGTCTGGAAAACCCATTGAATCACACTATGAAATTAGATCTGTTAAAATAGGGTTAACTGTCGTTTCTTGCTTGAAGTATTCCACCCTGATTTTAACCCCATTTTAGCTGCATAGATCACGCCAAAATGTTCACTCCATTTCAACCGTGTTTCAACCGATCCCACAACCCATTGTTATTCACGCCTTAATCCTCTCCTGGTCCATCGGCAGACCAAATGGATAGTCACCCATTTTAACCGTGTATTAATGGTGGAGAGATGGTGTGCTACAAACTGCAGTGTCCCGTTGGGTAAATCCACTTTTTATTTAATAAAGGTGAGGTTTTGGGGGAAATGTCAATCATCTTCCTTACATTCCACAAGTTGGAAATTGGCTTTAGTGTATTGGCGTGTGGAGGTATTTCTGTGCCCATTTACACTATAAATTCACTAATTTTTTACATATAAAGCAATGAATTGATCAGATAAAATGATACCTGTGTCCGGAGTAGTTTAGTTATAATAAACAACTGAAGTTTTATTGTATAGTTACCATTCATTGTCCTTAATGACAATGAATTGGAAGTAAATGTTTTCTGCATGCACGGAATCAATTGTGCTAGCGCTAAAACTCAAGATGGTGGTGCCCATAGTCCAGTGTTAACCATTTGTCAAGAGCACAGAAACTTTTACCGATTAAAACTCCCCATGGCAGGTTCATACCGCCGGCCCATAAACCCCAACAAATTGGCAAGAACTTGGCAATCTAACCCATACCAAATCCGCGGAGAGTCTGGAATAATTCATCCCAGTTTTGAGGACGAACTTCCCCGTTCCACAATTTCTCCAGTGAACAGCGTCACGGCTAACAGGCCGCCTGCATGGTACGGCTGCAGCTTCCCACCATGTGTTGAATCGCTGGACTGGTCATGTCATGCGTGTACGCATTTGACTGCCGCGTGATATTCAAGGCAAGCTTTTCTGCACTGGCTGGGACAGATAAAAAGGTGCACAGGTGCGGATGCAGACATGAACAAATATTGCGGCGGGTGGTGATTACGTCGACCGGCTTGTGTTGGCCAGCCGTCCTTATATTTTTAGTCGAGGAATTACTCATTTTCATCTTCTTGAAATTAAACCTTACATTGCACTTTTTGATCTACAGTCTACGGTAAATTCCTGGTTAAAAATCTTTCAATCCCCCCATCCCCAAGCTTAGAACATCCTTTTCATTATCGTCTCAGCCAATAGCAAGAATGAAAAAGATGTCACATGCAAATTGGGCTGAACTACGTGAATGGGCCAAAATATATTTTCCCCTGGAGTTGCTGTCAATTGAGCACGAGTCCGACTGCAATCAGCATCCAGTCAAAATTCATTTTGAACGTCCATTTCTAACTTCATTGGCCAAGTATGGAACATAAGGGCGTGCATCTTGGAGATTTGAATGCATAATGTTTTTCTCAATATACATAAGCACAAATGTAGTGAGTATTTAGTTTTGTAATGCAGCTGATATGCCATACCTACAAGTCCATTGTAACTTTACACGATAAATTCACTGATTTATTACATATGAAGCATTGAATTGATTGAATAAAAATGATACCTGTGTCTGGAGTTCTTGATTATGAATTCTCACCATTATGTGATTTGGGGCCATCTAAGTTTACTGTACATATACATGTACGTGCACGTGTGCATTGTACAGTACCGAGCTAGCGTGGTTATAACTTGTTATCCTGTTTACATGGTCTGTTTTTTTTTTCAACATTTCTTGCAATTGCATGCATTTCGTTTGCTATCAATGCCATGTCACATCGGTTCTGCGGTTGTTGCATTCATCCGCGGATCCGCTGGTTTGTGAAGGGCTCGATTGTTTTGGCAGGGATTTTGCGATGCGTTAAATAAAAAGTCTGTATTCTGAAATACATGGGATGCATGATGCCTGAAAGCTAATACATTCTGGTATAGGATAGGCCTGTGAAGTGCTGAGTACCAGTGCAAAGAACTCACTTGTTTCAATCAGTGGCGATTAAAAGCTATTTAGTATACCGTTAGGGATTAGGGCAGGGCAGCCTATTAATGCGGTACGATCGCCACGCACAAAGGAACTCATCTGGCCTTGGGGATTATACTCCACAAAACTGACCGCAGAGTGTGATTCCCTAGAAGACCCCTGTCTTAACCAAATAGCTGGCCTTGCTATCTGAGCTGATAAACCACAACACTGACCGTAGAGTTAATGAGCAGAGCTCCTTACCAGTTTCCAAAAACAACCCCATTTTCACCCTGTATTTTTGCTACCCCAAGTTTAACCGAAAATGAATACGGTTAAATTGAGTGACTAGACGGCATACACCAGTTTTAACCGAGAAACTGCATTTTAACCAAGCAGCAAATCATAGGGTCAATTTAAAACTCACAAACAATAATGATATTGGAGACAAAGAAAACTAAAGAAAAGAACTTAATTCTTATGTACCATGTCAATCTGCCTTTATCAAACTTCTATCTTTTCTGCCTCTTGGCTCCTCCTGGCTCTTTGATAATTCAATTTACTCACCAGTGCATTAAATCTAGGTTGATATTTCTCACTGATAAAGTTATTTAAATAATATTGCTTGTTCCCTTTGCAGCCATCTCCTGAGATTGCTATCACTTTCGAGGATGACACTTGTGTCCTGGAAATTCATGAAGTCATTCTGGAAAACTCTGGTGATTACATCTGCAAAGCGGCCAATCAGGCAGGTGTCACCACCTGCATGGCTACCCTTCACGTGTCAGGTTAGTCAGGTTGTTTCTTTGAAGAGTGTAATACTGATGTTATAGACACTGTTTATTCCTCTGGCATTTGGTAAAATTAATCCTGTTGTTTTGAACAAATTGTTCAAGAGCGGAATGCGAACAGAGAGTTTGTTGATAAAATTTCATTTCCCACTACAGAATTCTAATGAAATCTAACTCCTTATTAAAACACATATATTGGATAAGGGTTTTTTCATACAAGGTTAACCCAGTGGTCACAGAAAGGTATTGCATGACTGGAGTACTAATTAATGAACCATGAGAATTTCATTCTTGAGGTGACAGTGGTAGATATCAACTGGACGTTTATTCAAGGTCAAACATCAATTTCCATGTGATCTTCACTAACAAACCCGATACGAGTTAGTAATACATGTTCACATAGCTAACTCATCCCATTGGATTTGATGTGGCACTAACAGTACTAACACCATTCACTCTAATCCCCTTTGATCCAACAGAAGAGGCAGAAGCGAACAAAAGAAATTCGAAAGAGATTTCACCAACTGATGAAATTAGAGGCTCACCTGGCCAAAAGATTAACACTTCTAAACATGCATTGCCAGGAAAGGAAGATACTGTTTTTGTTCCCTCTCCGCAGTTGGACACAGTGTTTTCCCAAAGAGAGAAAAACTTGAGATCCCAACCAAAACAGAAAGAGGACAGTGAGGAAGAACAGTCCAGTTTGTGTGAGAGTGAAAGAGAAAAATCAGGTTCTGATGAAAGCCAGGTTGAATCCAAAACTGACCAGCCACAAGTCATAGATAGATTTGATTTTGAAGAACCTGAAGTGACCTTACCCGTAAGAAAGACTAGATCCTTGAAAGCCCTGTCATCAATGTATGCAGATGACTTTTTCTCCCCACCTGCACGTTCACAACCCTCAACACCCTCATACGCACCTTCCCCAAAACCCCAAATCGAGGCAACATTCCCTCCCATCCAAAAGCCCAGTCTAAGAGATGCACTCAAGTCACTGGCATTTCGGTATTCAATGGAAGAATCCTTAGATCCCATGGAATGTGCATCAAAGTCTTCTGTGATAGAACACAGCAGAGAACAGTCCTTACCAACTGTAGAAGATACAGATTCAGCAGTGACCCTTGAAGGAAGCAAAACAAGTTTGGTTCGGTCCAATACATTCTCTAGCTCAGACTGTGAAACCTCTGGAAGTTCATCTGATGAGCAATCAGCCTGTCATGCTAAGGATGCTGTGGATAGTGTACAGCATGGAGATGACTGGGACCCAAAATCCCAAGATACATCTGAATCTGATTCCAGTTTGTCTGATTCTGAAGACTTCATTGATTCAAAGAAAGATCAGAGTGATAGTCCGAGTAGCTGCACTTCCTCTGAAGGAGAAGAGTCTGGTTCTGAGGAAGATCCTGAAAAGGGTGATTCCTCAACTAGTGAAAGGAGTCATTCCTTGAAGTTTGAAGCCAGTGGTAAAGGTAGTGCAAGCCAAGATCATGTAGCTGCCCTACGCCCCAGAAGACTTGATATTGTTAAGAATATTGATGCAGTACCTATAATAACAGTCACGACACCAGGGGGCTCTTGGCGGGAACGTATCACCTCCTCTGAGGATATTGTCTCATCCTCAGAATGTGACAGCTCAGACGTTTACGATGAAGACAGTTACGAAGACAATCAGGGTAATTCTTCATTGACAGTCTCAGCAGCTGAGGAGGGGCGAGTTGTTATCACGACTCAGAAATCGGAAGACCCTGGTGTCCCTAGGGAAGAACGTATTCAAAAGGCCCTCACTGAAGAGCCTACCACTCCAGAAATCTCTTTATATGCTGTAGAGGAATGCCAAGAGCCTGATATAGTTAATCCACCTCAAGATTGTAGAACTGTGGTTCAGGGTATAGCATGCTTTGGGGCCAACATCACTGGCAAACCAACACCTGTTGTTAAGTGGTACAAGGATGAAGTTGAAATCACTGATCTGAGGATGAACAGTGTGGCCAGCCAGGGTGGTTCCTATTCCCTAATTATAACTGATGTTACCAAGGCAGATGAAGGAATCTATACGTGTGTAGCAAAAAGCATGTTGGGACTGGATAGTGCATCTGCTAAACTGATCGTCCAAGGTTGGCTAATAACACTAATGTTTTGTTTGATTAATAATTAATGATCGCATGTTGTAGAGATCACCAGACACTCCTTTCCAATTCAAAAAGCATTGTTTGAGAAAATCTTGGTTATTTTTGTTAGTAGATCTGCCAGTGCCTCCCCATATGAAAAAAATGCTTTCATATCATGCTTACTCCAAGGCTGTACATTGAAGAAAAATACTGCTGTGTTACTGAAGTGCACTTAGTTTCCCAGATGCTCTTAACAGTCACTGTTTTGTTAAGGTCATTGCTGAAAGAAACTTTGGAGTATTTGGAAATAACGCCATAAAAATTTGATAGCTGATTGTCACAAATAATTTTCATTAATAGTTTTCAAAGGTAATCAATTGCCAGTATATGTTTGGTAAGCAAACTGTAAATACTTGTTAAAATTTGGGATTGTTTAAAGTGGTCAGAATGCCTGAAGTTACATTGGCAAGTGGATTTGGGCAATACAGTAAACTTTGGCTAAGTCAGCACTATCGGGACTCAAGAAATTGTAACGACTTATGCGAATGTCGACTTGTGTTGTAAGTCGTCATTTTGCCGACTTACACGTACACATGTATTGCTGATGTACATTATGATTCCTTGCACTAATTCAATGGCATTGATTTACCCTTGTTTATTTCTACCTCCATAGTCTATCCTAGCAAATTCGTTCTTGATTAATATCTTCATGGGCTGCAAATTCAATAATTGATCATGTGCCCCTAAGGACGAAGCAAGGACGGCAAGCCACTTACATATCACATCACAACTTGACAGTGCAGTACCTATGTACGTGATATAGTTACGGTATAGAAAATATACACTCATCCACACATGCACATTGGTTAAGTTCGTGCAATATAGTCTGGATACCAGACCCGATGATTCTGACTACCTGACGAATCATCAAGGGTTGTCAGGGAATCTTTGGGCAGGGAACCAGACTACGGTCAATAAGGTGACCCCCAAAATGGACAGAGTGTATTTGTGTAGCACTAGAGGGATTACTGGTATTGATGTACTCATGCTGGCCACACAGGGGACTTATCACTTGACACTTTTAGCAACTGCGGCGAAGGAAATTGATACTGAAGCAAGGTTTTTTTATGCCGACTTACACAAAGGAATTTTTGTGGTTTTGTGGAAAAGGGACTGAGAAAAACATGCCGATTTTTACAAATTGACGACTTATAAATACCGACTTAGAAATGAAATTTTCAATGGAAAGGCATTACAGACGATCGGGACTTTTGTCAAACGGCTGACTTAGATAATATGGTGGGTTACACGATGCGGACTTAGTCGGAGTTTACTGTATGTGAACATTCTTTAAGAAATGCCATTTATGGAGGAGGGGGTAGTCTACGACTGCAAAGATTTGAGTTGATAAGGAGTGATCTTACCTGTAGATTGAACATCTGAATTGTGATCATTTATACTCACATTATCCATCAGTAGAAATACCTGTTGACAGTAGAGTAATTAATGACACACATGTAGATTACAGTCAGCGGTATTTTGCATAATATAGGTATTCAGAACTAAAACTTATGACCAGATTTTGTTTGATATTAGTATCATGACCTGTTCGAGTTTATGACACCTGGTTATTAGTTTGATTCACTACAGTTACTGCATTAAATTTCAAATCACAGTGAAGAAAACCCAACCATTGCTGCAGCAGTTTGCCAAAACAGTTGCCTATCAAACTCTGAAGAATCGTTTCAGTTTATAGAGTTTATGATAACAACATTTTTTGAGAGGGGAAGGATGTTTGTTTTGGTGTGTTTTGCATTTGTTTTTGCATGAACGTTGATGACATTTAGTTTTTAACATACTAAGTGACATTTTAATCCCACAATAACATCTTTTATTTTCAAAGTTAAAAATTTTGAATGAATGATTGTGTTTTGGGGGCAACAATTTTTGGCAAGAAAAGATAAATAGTGAAATATTTTTTTGCTATATTTTTCACGTTCAATGTTTATTTTGCCTGTGGCATGATTGTCAGCATTATTCTTTGCATGTTTTCTTTATGGTAGTTTCAGATGATTGTTTTGTTAGTTGTTATTGCATGCGTTTTGTTTTGTTTGATGTTGCCTCTTCCAGAAGAAGAATTGAAACCAAAACGGGTGTCATCTCCTTTCAAGAAATACTTTGGTTATGATGAATTAGAAGAATGGAAACCCCCCAAACACTATAAAAATGATGCCCTGTCGAAAGATGATACAGAAGCTGTACCCGTGGATGAGGTTTTGGAGCCACAGGAGGAAACAGTCACTAAATCAATAGCTCCTTCAGACAAGGAAGCATCAGGGAAGTCCCAGTCGGAATTAGACTTGAGTTCTGATTCCTGTGGTGAACCAAATCCCATTGTGAGTGAAGAGTTTCTTGATAAGGTTGTTGAGAGGAAACCTGAGATTTCACATTCCAACACCTCCTTTGACTGTAATGCTGATGGAAAGTCAGTTGAAGATGGCAGCCCCAATGATGTAGTAAAGGACCAGGGCAAAGTTGCCCATGATGGTTCAGCAGATTCTTATTCTAGTGACTCAAGCTCTAGGTCATCATCTGATCATGAGGATGAAGACATCCGTGATAAGAGATCAGATTCTTCAAAATCTTCTCAAAATGATGACTCTGACAGTTATTTTAAGGAGGAATCAGATTTTTCCAGAAGTGGCAAGCATGTAGCTGAGCCCATAGAGGAAATCCATTCCGATAAATCCAGTTCTAGATCATCGTCTGATCATGAAGATGAAGCAGATGCTGATAGGAGGTCTGATTCGTCAAAGTCTTCTCTTGTTGAGGACTCTCATGCTCAGAAGGAAGAGCAGCATAGTGAATCAGATTCTACTGGAAGTAACAATCTTGCTAATCAGCCTTTAGAGGAAGTCCATTCTGACCAATTAAGCTCTAGGTCCTCCTCTGAACATGAAGAAGAGGAGGCTGCTGATGCAAAATCAGACTCTTCCAAGACCTCTTCAGGAGAAGACCCCGATGGAGACAGGGATAGATCAAGCTCCCGGTCATCTTATGATCATGAAGATGAAGAGGACACTGGTGCAAAGTCAGATTCTTCTAAGTCATCATTAAGCCAAGACTTTAATGATGGAGAAAAGAAGAGAACTCTGTATCTGTACCCAGAACTTTATCCTGCTAAAGATGACAAGGGTTTTCATGAGCAATCAGAGGAAAGCCAGTCTGAAAGATCAAGTTCCAAGTCATGCTCGGACAATGTAGATAATGATTCTGTATCTGGGAAATCTTCATATTCTTCCCAAATTTCTTCAGGCCAGGACAATGAAGGTGAAGCTAATGAAGAAAGCCAATCTTATCTTGAACCTATACCAAGAAAAACTGATGAGATTGTAGAAAAGGCATTGGATAAAGAATGTTTGGGATCTTTTTCTGGTCATGATGACAGTGCTGAGGGCAGGTCCTCAAATGAGGATATTGACAATGACAGTAAGAGAGAAGACCTTGCAGACAAAGCACTTGAGAGACATTCTATTCAGTCCGGCTTCAGGTCATCATCTGACCATGAGGATAATGCAAATGCAGAATCTGGTAAATCCTCAGATGGCTCTAGGACGTTTTCAGATGAGGACTCTGAAAAAGAACATCAGCCTGTAGAAGAGCCAGTCCCCTTTGTCACTGAAGTTTATTTTGAGGCCAGTGGTCCCAGACTGCCAGTATTTCAAGAGCTTGAAGCAAAAAATGACTCAGGTACTGATGATGAAGAGGAAGTACAAGATGCATCACCATCTCCTAGCCCTGAAATCTCATCTGCAGAGGAAGACTTAGATGGCAAAAATGGGGATAGTGAGTCTCCTTCAATTTCCAGCCCCACAGCCTCTAGTGATGATGAGTATGCGTCTGATGAAGATGATATTGAGCAGCCCCTCTCTGATACCTCAGATAAGGGAAATTCTCATTCATCTGTGTCAGATGGGGTTGATGAAGAAGCACCACAAGTCACACAGACCTTCCGTAAATGGACTGTACCACGTTTGCCCGAACAGCAACTTGAGATTCACTTGAAAGATACCGAAGAGAGGCACTCACCTGATGGAGAAAATGATCCACCAATTGTCACTGTAGAACTACCTGGACGAGCATTTGCTCCTGATTCATCTTCAGCTGAAGGTGAAAAAGAACCTTTTCTTGTTGAAGAATATCTTGAGGTGAATCCAGTAGCTCTCACGGGACAGCTTATACCAACTAGAACATCATCTGGAAGTTCCTCCGAAAATTCTTCCTCTTTAGAATATGATAGTGATGATGAGAGAACTGATAACAGATATGATGATGACCTCTTAAAGTCTAATTTCATTAAAGGACCCCAGTTCAATACATCAATGGAATTCGAAAATCTTCAGTCTCACCAGTTTCATCTTGAAATCGACCCCATTGTTCCAACTCTACCAGTTACAAAACATCCTGAGTCATCTTCGTCTGATAGTGAAGTTGTCACTGTCAAAGAGATTCTAGTGAACAGATCAAGTCAAGATTCCAACCTCTTGCAGTCGGATGACAACAGGCCTGTCACTGTCTATGAAACGTCTCTCTTCCAGCAAACTTTCAAGAAGGTCTCAGTGAAAGAAGTCCTAACAAACATACCAGCTACAAAGTCATTAGAATCAACCGAGATGGTTCTTCATTTGAAAACAGAAACAGAGACATCAAGAAGTTGCTCTTCCTCAGAGGATAATGATGAAAAGCAAGACATGGAAGTTTCAAATCAAGAAATTCCTATCACTGGAGAAAATTACATACCCCTCAACATCAAACTTAAGGTTCCTACTTCAGCACATGAAGAAGAGCATAGATCCAGTCGTTTGACTCTGAATGTAAATGTTGAATCTCGAAGTCCAAGGGTTGTTGAGGTTTACTTGGAATGTGCTCCTAGAGAGGCCTTGCAGTCAGTCTCTTCTCCTGAGAAGCACCGACAAGTCTTGATTTCTCAACAGGGAAGTGAATTAAAACCCATCACACTTTTCACGGTCAGTGATGAATATAATGAAGCATCATCCAGTGTACAAGAATTGGAGATCGATGTTAGTAAGACTTCAGATGATGTGGTGTTTGTTACAGTCGGGGACAAAACTGAGGAGAAACTGGATTTAGGAACCTTGCATCCTGATTCAGAAGACATACATCAAAATGAAATGAGCAGCGAGGATGAGAAACATGCAGCTGGTATAACAGGCAAGGTAGAACCTGTTTGTCAGGAATCATCTGTTGGATACTTGAAAGCTGAGGGGGACTTTAAACAAGTTGATTTGCCTCTCTTTGTTAATTCTGATCAGGGAGTTCACGTTGATCAAGAAGAGCGGCTACCCTCATTTTTGTCTCCAGTGAAAGAACATAATCTAAGCTTTTCCAAGAAGCAGCCACTTGCCGCTCCTTTCTTCTCTAAGGAGCTCAGGAATACCTCTGTTCTTGAAGGTGATGCAGCAATGCTTCAGTGCTATGCAAATGGGAAACCAGATCCTGATTTTGTGTGGTTTAAGGATGGCAAGGAAATTCTTGGAGATAATGATTTCTATGAGATTAACAGCATGAGTTATGAAGATTGCTACACTGAATTGGTAATCCATGAGGTGGTAGCAGAGGACGAAGGGGAATTCATTGTTCTGGCAAGGAATTCTGAAGGAGAAGCAACCTGCAAAGCCTATCTGAGTGTGCAGGTCATTGGAGGGGAAGAGTCAGAGACAGGGACGTCAGGCCAAAGTGATTCATCTGACAAGGAGTCAGGCAGGAGATCATCGAGTAACAAAGATGCCACGTCTGGAAAACAGGACTCAGAGGATGCTAATTGCTTTGACTTCCTGCCTCACAGAAGCAGCAAGGGAGAGACTGATGATGCAATCGTTTGTTCATCAGATAAGTCAGATTTTGATTCCAATGTAGAGGCTGACCAAGTCCAAGATGATGAAGCACCATCTCTAGAGCTGCCTGCCATCGGTGTGAGGGCAAGCCAGACTGATGCTGACTATCCCCAGTGGCATGCCTCATTTGTAGTTGAAGATGGAGAGCCACAGAGGGTTTTTGCCCAGTATGAAGAAACTCCATCCACGTCAATGGTTTTTAAGAGCCATCTTTGCACTGTTGCTCATGCAAGTATCGAGAGTGCAATTGAATCCCCTAATTTCCAGCCCCTTGAGCCTGCAGCTGAGATCTCTGATGACTCTGTTTCTATGGATGATACGGCCACTTTGGAAACAGTGCAAAAAAATCAAGAGAACAACAACCAGAAAGATCTATTGCCTGATGTCTTAGAGCAGGCTGCCTGGGGGACTTGTGACAAGCCACCTAAGCAGATGATTGTGGAGGATCTCTATGCGGCCGTGACTGTGGAACCTGACCTGTGTATTGCTAGTGCTGCAGATGATGCCTTTCTGGTGGAGAATGTAGAGACCAGACATGAGCCCATGTCTGAGCCATCGGATGACATCACTGAACCAGGCCTGTTGCATGCTGCCAATGAAGGTTTGAATTGATGAGTTCACAAGTTCCTAACAGCATGTAGCATCTAATGTATACTTGTCAAGATTTCATATCATACATTAACACACTTGCCTTTGAATGCTTCACTGCTTATCTGCACCCAATTTACTCATTCTATTCCACAGGGGTTGGCGAAGAAACAGTCTATACTCTGTCAGTGTCAGTTCTGCCTCAGTATTTCACTGTCTGATGTTTTAAAGGTCATAAAATTTACTGTAGCTGCTTGAAAGCCAAGTTCATAATCATTAAAAGCTTGCGTTTTATTGAATAGTTTACAAATGCTTACCACAACTGCATAGTGAAATCACTGATTAGCTTTTTAAAATTATAAGTCAGCTGTTAAAAAGTAATCATCACTTCTTGTTGCAACATTTCCTTGCATGAAACAAAATGTGTCTTTAGGTGGTAGAGTTGTCATTCAATAGATTTTTTTTCAGAAGAAATGTGAAAAGAATTCAAGTTATTGGTCTCATGCCTAGTTATAAATGGTGAACTGCTTTAATTCAGTTCCTTTGAAAGAAGTTATCATGTGTCACTGGCAATTGTCTGTGTTATTCATTGTGAGCTGATGAAAGGCCTAAACAATGGTTAAAACCTGTTAATATTGCTTAAATTTATCAGCTCCCAAGTTAGAATACAGAGTTGTCATCATTAGCTGTGTTTTAGATATGGTATTGAAATTATTGGAGGGTGCTAATACAGTTCGGGTAAGCTTTTCTTTAAAATTAGCCAAACGGAGTATGTCTTTCTGTATCAGCTGCTACGTGTATATCTCAGAAATGCAAATTCGTTAGTTTTGCTTTTCAGACATAGACACACTTCCATACCTCCAGCTTCATTTTCCCGTTTTTAACTTCAAATGCTGTGCTTATATTCACCTTTCTGTGCTGCTGTGATGAACGGCATTCATTGCTAGCCAGTTAGCACAAATGCCGTATATTGGACTTGCAAAATGCCCCTTTCTTTCAAGAAGATTCCAAATACCAATGTAAGAGAATGATTTATCAGCTCTTTTAAGCTCATTATTTTTCCTTTTGTGCTTGGTTGTTTCAAAAGCCACTATGAAAAAATGTGCATTAAACAGCATTCTAACCCCTGACTTTTCATTCCTCATGGAACCAGATCAATTAGCCTTAGATTTAGCAAATCAGCTGGCTAAGCTGGATGCAATGACTAGCATACAAATGTAGTTGGATTCATTGAAGTAAACCACTGATTCATGTGTTGTCATTGCTAAGTCTCATCGCGTAGCTACTGTATGCACCTCCTCATCTTCCAGTTATCTCTGAGTAAACCTTTTCCTCCATTGCTGAATCATTGATCGCTTCTCTCAATGTTTTCATTGAGATGTGTGCCTTCTAATTCCTCTTAGCACAAATCATACCAAAAGATGTGTGGAAAATGATGTTATCTTTTCACTTTTGAATTCCATCTCTCTGGAGCTGCTCTTGTTGCAGATGTTTCTCTTTGAACTGATACGAAAGTGCACATTACAAGTCTCCTTGCTTAAAGCCAGTAACAGTAGAGTAGTAAAATCAACTCTTGCACCTCGGCTGTTAACATCCTGACACTTTGCACATTCTCTGTCATTTGATGATGATTTGATGCAGAAATAATCTTCAGTATTTAAATTCTTACAGAAGCTCCAGCCTCTCCGAAGGAGAAGGTTGATGAGGAGAAACCAGTAGAAGTCCCTTCAGTCACTGTCCCACGGAAGGCAGAAGAGAAACCACTCCCAGAGGAAGGAGAAACCAAGATCCTCCCTGAGGAAATTGTTCCAGAATTGACACCCAAGGAGATCCTTCTAGAAGCCGATTACCAAGAGCTTCCCAAGGAGGAGGTAGCTGACGTCATCCCTCCTCACTTCACAAAGGTCATCGAGACCTTGACAGTCGCTGATGGTGACATGGCTCGCTTCACAGCCGTCGTATCCGCAAAGCCTAAGCCTGTCGTCAAGTGGTTTGTGGATGGCTCCGAGATCAAGGATGAACCTGAGTACGAGGTGACCTCTACTGATGATGGTGTCCATACTTTGACCTTGCCTGAGGTCATCCCTGAGGACGAGGGAGAATATATGTGCAAAGCTATCAACAAGGCCGGGGAGGAGACATGCACAGCAATGCTCTTTGTTGAAGGTAAGTTCAGAACTTTTCTCATCTTATTTCTTTAAGAGACAGTTACAGAACACCAAAGAATCCCATTTATCTATGTTTCCTTCCGAAAACTCTATGGGGGGATGTATTTTTCGGCAGTGAGAAGGAACGACATTGTACTCTAACATTTTACATGTTTATCTGAAGTTCTTTTGGATTATTTGCTTTCCACAATAGCATTTTTCTATACCCTGCTAACAATGTAAGTGAGCAAGTATCTGTATTTACTTATGCTTGAGAGTTCGACAAATTTGAAAATTGAATGCTAATGTGACAGAAATTAAGAAAGAACCAGAGGAGCGAGCTCGAGAGAAAACTCAGGTTGACATTGAAAGGCAGCCTCCAATACCTGAGCTTGTCGGCATTGAGGTGGATGTTGCAAGACCCAAGAAGACCACTCTTGAAACTTCCTCAGTCACGATGGAAGCCAGACCCTTGCCTGAGACACGTGAAACAACCACACTGGGACTAGATGTTGAGGATGTACGTCCACTACAGGAGATTGAACTGGCAGTACAAGTCTACAAAGATGCACCCAAGGAGATGGTACCTCCTTCCTTTGCCAAACCCATCGCGACTGTCATTGTCAAAGATGGAGAAAAAGCGACATTCACCGTTGAGGTGTCTGGTCTCCCGACACCCAAAATAACCTGGTTCAGGAATGGTGTGGAGATCAGGGATGCCCCCGAATTCAAGGTGACTGTTAAAGAGAATGTTAACGAGCTCATTCTAGAGGAGAGTTTCCCCGAAGATTCAGGGAAGATCACGTGTAGGGCCTCCAACCCAGCCGGCATCGCAACCTGCTCAGCCAAACTTATCGTCAGAGGTTGGATATTACTTTGTCTTAGGCATGCTGGCATGGAGAAGTTTTAGCAAATCCCCGAATTATATAACAACATGAAATGTTCTGACATCTGTTAATTGACCCTGTATTCTAATAGGTTTTGATTATGGCTTGAAGTTTTCATCCCTTGCTGTTGTGCCACTCCTTATTTAAACTGTGATGTTTGTCTTGCCAAGTAGTCTCTGCTCCTAGTTTTTAACAGTAATGTCTGGAACCCTGTCCTTCCTTCAATACCCTGTCAAATTTTGCTGTGTATTTGTGTATGACTATAAAAACAGAGCATCAATTGTCATTGAAAAATTGGCAACATGAAGCAAGGTTGTTTATTTATAAAGAATTAGCTTGGAAGTGCATCTGTATATATGTTGTTATGCATGATAAAGAGTCCTTAAGATTAATAACTGTCTAGGACCAGATGCAGACAGTTTTAGTGGGTATTGTTTGCCTTGTGCACTAGCTGTTAGATTTTTTCAAGTCGTATATGTACGTGTGTGTCCATGTTGTTGAACTCTACTAGGTCCATACTGTATCCTAGAGAAATTGCTAGAGGAGACGAAAAATGATATGATCAAATGTTGTTAGATAATTTATTGTTTTGTTTTTAAATTTTATGTATAATTCTATGTTATGTTACTGTATGCTCTGTTCATGTATTGGTCATAATGGAGGTTGTTGAGCTTTGCATGGTTACAGCGTTGCATGCTTCTGTACGAAGGTTACACTCACATCTGTTGACGAGTACAGTTTAATTAGTCATGCTTAAAACATTTATCAGTTTTACTTTGAAAGTCTTTCTAGTTGTAAAAAGAGGCTTGGAGATTATCGTAAGAAATGAGATTAATTAAATAATAAATAAGAACATTCAATGTCTTTCCTGCAATGTAGTTATTTTCCATGGGTATATTTTATTTTGTGGCAATTTTAGGTGTACTTCAAATTACTTCTTTGGCAGAAGTTTTGTTTCTGTTTCCCTTTTTGTGCTTCATGTGTTAGTTCCACAGACTGGAAGAAATGTAAATGAGAGTAAACTCTGCCTTATCTAAAGTATGAGTTTTTGTCTCTTGTGTTACTCAGAGGAAGATTCGACAGAAATTGATACCGAGGTTGAGGTGATGACAACTCGCAAGACCGTCACCATGACAACAGAGTTCACACAAGAGGAAGAGGTCCTCCCTGTGCAGTTTGAAATCAAGCCAGAGGAAGAGCTTCCCAAGGAGAAGGCTTTGGAAGAGGAACAACCGGAAGTCATGGAAGAGGAAAAGCCGGAAGTGGTGGAGCAAGAGAAGCCAGTCCAGCCTGTTGTGGAGGAGCAACCTGAGGTTGAGGAAAAGCCAGAGGAAAAACCTGAGGTAGTTGAGGAGATTCCTGAAGTACCAATCACTGTTACAGAAGAACCTGTTGTAGAAGAAGCTCCAGAAGTGGTAAGAACTGATCATTTCAAGAAATTGACTCATCTTGTTGATTTGGAATTCATGTCTATTGCTATTTTATGAAATCAGGGTTGTCACACCATTAAAAAACCTTTAAAAATTATAAAAAGACTTTTTTATTGTCCTAATACCACAAATCTTATTTTATGCTTTGAGACTTTTACTTTCTCCATTGTGCAGACTGAGGAGGTGTCTCCCATAGAAGAAACTGACACATCCAAACCAGTCACTGTGACAGAAACCACAGACACGACTGAAACTGTCATCATCAGCAAGAAGGTTAGACTTACACTGATCAGTTTATCAAACAATCAAAGACCGAAATTATCAAGGAGATTTTCACCCGGTACCTTTTGCTTAATCTTATGAAAAAATTTCACTTGCCATTTTTAATTGAGAAAAGTTACATTAGATTTCAGAAGCTCTCGACAATTAGCAGGTTCCCAAATGCACAGACTTTAACACTGATGGTATCACCAATTTAATTCAGTTTGTTTGTCTTTGCAGATTGCTGAAACAGTTGAAGTGGAAATCACCAAACCTACAGGTAACACTGTAAAAAATGCAATGCGTAACAGAATGGTGTGTAGAATTCCAGTAATGTTAAGAAAACGGTTTTCTTTTCTGCTTGACAAATTTTATTGAAAGTTTAGAGCAACCAATTTGTTACTTTAATATCTGGAACACATGAATAATGTTGGAGCAACTGTTTAAACTGTTTTGTCAGAAACTGCCGAGACCAAATTCATCGCCATGGGCAACTACCTTGCTGAGTCGGAGGAGGTCATGTCGCTGCGTGAGGGTGACAAACTCATCGTAGTCGATGAGGGCACGGGTGACTGGTGTCTGGCTCGCAGTGAGATGACCCAAGAGGAAGGCTGGGTGCCCAGAACCTACCTGGCAACCGAGGAGCAGTATGAGGACAAGCTGGAGGAACAACTACAGGAGAATATCAGTAGGCTACCTGCTGGAGGTTGGTGTCATTGCTGGCTCTGAAAGTCAGGGTCATTTAACCATTTTGAATTGTAATAATAACAGCCCCTAACTGATACTTCAGTAGGGAGACATACCCTTAAACCTTTGTATAAACTTTAATAACCTTGTTCTCTAAAACAACAATGCCTAACGCAACCAAACTTCAGAAAATGTTTTATTTAACCATAAGTTATCCAACTATTCAACAAAAAACACATAATTCAGTTTCTTTCTAATGTTAAAAATCACCCTAAGAATTAGATTTACTACAAAGTGTCTTCATAGTAATGCATTTAATATTGTAGCTATTACAAAATTGTGTTATATGTTGATTTCAGACATATGTGAAGTACTTTGTACCACTGTTAGGTTGTTTGGTATTTTGTTACTTGTCTTGTTACTTGTTTGTAATTTGATATTTTGTTTTTCTTTGTTCTGTACTTCTTATCCTTGGCATATTGCTCTGTGCACCATTTGCCTTCCACCATTTGACTTGTCATGCCATCAATGCCACCTAAATACTTCTGCTTGTAAAATTGCAAAACTTTTTATGGTATCATGTTTCTGCATTGGCTCTAAAAAAAAAAATGAACCTCGTCTGTGGGTGAAATAAAATAAAATAACCTTGCGCTTTGATGGGCTCATTGCTTCAATTGCAAATTTTGCAAATACCTGAACCATTTGCTGTCATTTGCCTTATTGCCGGATTGAATTTTTGCTTTTTATTCATTCCTTTTTCTTTTTCTCCACTGGTGTACCCTTCCTGTTACAATGGCCATATTTTCTTGATACATGTACATGCATTCTGGGTGATGTGTTCCCTTCCTTTCTTGCTGTCATGATCTGGTCAAACTGCTTTGCGCTGCTGCTGCTGTTTCAAACAAACCAGCCACTTTTTGTGCTGCAGAGGAAACGGTGGAAGGTGAGCTCAAGCCACCTGAGTTCATCGAGCCGCTGGAAACAACAAAATGCAAGGACGGCCAACCCGTCACCCTGAAGTGCTGCGTTGAGGGCAACCCCATGCCCACTATCGCCTGGTACCGTCAGAGCACTCCAATTCCGCTGTCTGAGGACTTTGAAATGGAGTACGATGGGAGCACAGCGACTCTGACCATCCTGGAGGTCTTTCCAGAGGACTCTGGGAAGTACACCTGTGTTGCCAAGAACCAGGGAGGAATGGCTTCGACGAGTGCTGAACTTCTTGTCGAAGGTGGGTCACATAACTCTGCTTAGAGAATTATGATTGTACCTGCAGTAGAAATGAGAGTCCCATATGTGCATTCCAATTTCATGGGTATACTGCCTGGTGATTGGTCGCATACTGGTATACACCATCATTCACACAAGAGGATATTTTTTTGTTTTTTCAATTGATACCAAAAGGAACTTCCACATTACTCGCATGCATAGTCTTTATACAGTGTCAGTAAAGGGTTTGAATTCTTATACAATGGTGAGAGTCAACTATAAGTTCAAAGGTCTTTCTGTTTGTATTTGCCTGGCAGTGACATTGTCAGATGTTGAGAGCTATGACAGCAGCCACACCCCAGTCTCCAGGAAGAGTCTCTCTAGGTAAATTTGGAAAAGCAAATAAAATATAAAAAGGAAAAATTAACCATTTGGGAATGAATGTTGGAATTTTTTATTATAGTTTCCATGGTAAAATCTACCTTATGCTTTGGAGAATAATGCACCAGTCATTGTTTAGAGAATATCAAATAATTTGAAAATATCTTTCTTGCTTGGTGGTCTCAATCCCTTCACAGACTGTAGATTGCCTTCAGCATTTGAAGTAAATTTTTATTAACGTTTGTGCTTGTATTGTATATTAAATTGCAGGGAGTCAACTGTGGAGGAGCCAGAAGGTATCAAGCCAGCCTTCATGTCTGTCGCCAAAGCCAGGCGTGTGGATGAAGGTCACAGCAAAGTGGTCTTCGAGTTCCGCCTGATAGCTGCCCCTCGTCCCACCATCTGCTGGTTCCACAATGACCAGCCCATCGAGGAGACGTCCAGGCGGAGAATGAGCATGTACGCTGACGTCCATCTCTACATCCTTACCCTGGAGCTCAAGGATGTCAAACCGGATGATGATGGTATCTTCAGGATTGAAGCGAAGAACAAGGAGGGGTCGGCTTCAGCGACAGTAGTCCTTGAAGTCAACCGTGAGTAGTTACTTATTTAGATGATACTCAACATCGGTGTGGTTTTAGTTCCTGCTCTGTGTGCCTTGTAAATAGTGGTTGCAGTAGAAATGTTTTGAATTAAAATTATGAATGAAGTCTTTTTGTAATATTTTACAAATTGCAGTTTACAGCTGGGTTGCATTTTTGTATGGGATGGAAGCCAAGTGGAAAACAGCAAAGTGGAAATTGACGTAGCCATTTGAAAATAATGTATTCACATACATGTACTTCCACCAGTCTTGCTGACTGTCTGATTAAAGATTGTTGGAAGGATGACCTTCATGTGCATTATATCCAAGCTGTGGCATTTATTATGCATGACAGTATGGCTGAACATGCTTAGAATGCAAATGAGCTTGATGTGAGCTGGCTTTAGATTGCTGTGTTTCACAGACATGGTTTTGTGTAGACATCCAACATATCCTTTCTCCATATTACATATTCCCAGCTCATGATATCAGTCAGACTAATTAACATTAATTGCATGTTTCCTGTTGATTGATGACTTCCTTGAAATTGGAATTGTATAAAGACTTATTGATTGACAGCCAAAATTTGAATTGTAAACAAAACTGATCTGAAAATTCTGGATTATACTACGGCTGCTTATGGCATGAATGATACAGATACACATTGTCATTTTATTAGAAAACAATTCGTTTGATCTTGAACGTTTTTATTGTCCACAACAGACAATATGACATTGTTTGCTGCAGCACAAGTTAAAATATGGCTTCATAATGCAGCTCAGTCTCTGAAGTCATCAGTGAGCATGTATTCCGTCTTTGACATACAGATCCTTCCCTCATTAACCATGTTAACATTACCAGTAGCCATTCATTTCCCCATCATTTACCTGTAGAGCTGGGCTTCAATAGCATGACCAATCTGTCCACATTGCATGCCCAAGAATCGCCTCCATCCAAGATTGTCTGCTTCTCTCCAACCTTGCATGACTCTTCTAACCCATTTGATTTCTCCAAACCTGAGTGGATCGTTTCTGAGACTTGGGAGGTTCAGATGTCTTTGGCGACAGGTGATTGTTTTGTTTGTCTCTTGACAGTTGTAGGCCAATCACTTGTTGTCTCCACCCTTCCTGTATACCTCCCAATTCTGTCTTTAGAGACTGTAATATTAAGACCTTTTTATTTCCCTGCGAATTTTCTTTAACTTAATGCATATAAATATTCTGCAGTCATGCTATTGGAAGTGAAAATTATGATGAGTCTTGACATCTTGTTGATATGTACAAGAGACATGAGTGTGCAAGAACTAAACTTGCCACCATTCAATTACCAATTGTAAGCTATGAATCACAAAATAACATGTAGCAGCCTTTGTTCAGGGAGAGAGATTGGGACAACTCTTGACAGGCACAGTGAAAATGTGTAGAATCATGACAATAAGGAAGAATTTTCATGTTGAATTTTTGCATGTTCTTGAATGTTATTAACATAACAACAAATAGATTAGACATAAATAGAGCATGTTTATCAGCACTCACTGCTAAACCATTTGTGTAGTATATTCATACTGTAATATTAACCGTCCATAACTGACTTGAATGTTTTCTGATGATTGATGCCATTAATTGACTTTCCTCCCTAGGTGAGGAACCAGAGCCTCCTCGCTTTGAAGAACCTCTTGTCTCTCTGATCGTCAAAGAAGGCCATGTCGCAAAGTTTGAATGTCGCATCAGTGGCAGTCCCAGGCCGGAAGTCACCTGGTTCCGTGACAACGTCATGCTGACAAAGAGTGATGTGTTTGAGATCGGCTTTGATGGGACCGACAAGTATTGGGTTACCCTAAAGGAGACGGTGGAAGGCGATTCAGGAACTTTCACATGTATGGCTGAGAACATTGCTGGAAGAACTATCAGTGGAGCAGAACTCACTGTACAGAGAGGTACATTGTCGATGGTCATTTATGTCACTAATTTTAATTATTGAATTGGTTAAAAATCAATGTCATTGGAGAACAAAGCATGTGATGTTACACTAGCTCGGTCCTGTGTACCTGCGTAAGTTGGCCGTGCTTGAAGGGCTGACTTTCCATAAATGTGTTGATGTTCTCAAATGACCTACGATGTTCTTCAGTTTGAGCATTGCTGTTGAAATACTGAAACTGCTAATTGGATGGAATACAGCTTCCATTGTACATTTTGTGCAATAGAGACAGGATTTCTTTTTAGATACAACTGGAGCTGTTGCTCCATAGGCAGTACTTTGTATATGGATGTAACTGTAGCTGTCATAGGCATTTTGAGGATTAGAGCTAATGCTGGAGTTGTTTGATTAAAAGAATATGAAAATGCATGTTGTTAAAATATGTATGTTTACGTTTAAGCAATTTTAAAAAGAAACATTTGGTAATCTGAAGACCCATGATAACCACATGTCATGTATGAGTCACCAAACAACTTACACGATAACTTTGGGTATGTTTTTCAGATGTGAGCCAAGAAGTTGCTGTAACAACTGATGTGACAACAACAACCGAAGTCACCACAGAGATTGAAAGTGACTTTGAAACACGTTCAGAGGTAGAGACCTCACCAGACATTGAAGGCCAACCGCCCAAGTTCCTGAAGTCACCCCAGGATGTGGAGACCCAACCTGGGGAAAGGGCCGAGCTGAATGTAAAGGTCACAGGATTACCGCTTCCCGAGGTCACCTGGTACAGGGATGGCAAGGTATGACTGAAACAAATCTGATTTTGATTAAAGTTTATGTATTTGTAGGCATAGAGTTTTACTCAGGAGTGTGCTAGTTCAAATGATTTTAAAATCAGCTTTCTCCATTCTGAAATGCCGTCGTTCACCTCATTGATGTAGCGATTATAGAAATGTACAATTTTGTGTAATAATATTTTCAAAATTGACATTTCTGTATCTCTTTATGCAGGTGATTCAACCCAGTGATCATCACAAACTCATTGCTGATGAGGAAGGCAATGCCTCCTTGATTATCTCAGAAGCCAAACCAGAGGATGATGCCGAATATCTCTGCAAGGCTCAGAACAAGTTTGGCATGGCAACTTGCAGAGCAGACATCATTGTTGAAGAAGGTATAAAGCAAAGTTATTATGAAAAGTCCCTGTTGACGCTGTCATTTAACTGTGGCATATTCTAAATTTCTTGGATTCTTGTTGTGCCTATTAAAGTTGTTCACTTCCTCACTAAGACAGCCATTTCCTTTCAACTTTCACCTGTTTGTTTTGTGTTTAGAATTGAGTGTCAAGAAAGATATGCCCAAAGTTGTCATTCAGCAGGATCTCCTAGAGCAGCCAAGCAGAGATACTGAGCAAATCAGCACCAGCGAAGCACCCTCAATATCTGAGGAGGAGTTTGATATGGAAGACCAGGGCTTTGGTCCCGTTATTATGCCATCAACCACCGACACTCCAGGTCTGAGTCTCCAAGAGGTCATGCCGGAGTATGAGGAGGAGCTACCGGAGGAGGATGTCTCAGAGGAGATGGCTGTTGAGGTCATCGATGGAGTGGAAGTGAAGGTCCCTCTGAAAAAGAAGGTGACACCAGCTAAAATCTCATCGGAAGAAGCAGCATTCGAGCTGAAACCAAGGCGTACCTCAGAAGATGTGGCTGCAGGGTTCAAGATCGGCATCCCATGTCCTGGCAAAGAGGCAGAAGCTAAAGTGACTCTGGAAACACCTTTGGAGAGGACAGAGACAGAGATTCCGATTGAGGCAGCTCCCAAGGAGCTGGAGGAGGTAGAGTTCAAGGTGCCTGTCCCTGAGGAGAAAGCTCCTCGTGCTCCCGATGAGGTAGATGTCGCGGTGACCATCTTACCCAAGGAGGAACAGCCAGAGGAAGCCGCCCCTGCTTTTGTCCAGCCTCTTAAACCTCAGGAAATCACACCACACACCGAGACCAAGCTAGTCTGCCAGGTAATTGGGAAACCCATGCCCAGTGTCAAATGGTACCTAGATGATGTGGAGCTGTTGCCAGAGGATAAGCACTATAAAATGGAGCAGCTTGAGGATGGAACCTGTACCCTGACAATCACCGACGTCCTGGCCGAAGATGAAGGTGCCTACTCTGTAAAGGCATTCAATCCTGCTGGCAGTGCTGAAACAGAAGCTGAGATTCTCATAGCACCAGAAAGTATGTATTTCTCATTTTCAAAGCAGCGTTTCCTCATAATAGCCACTCAATGTGCTCAAAGTGTCCATTGCTTTAATAACGATGCAAATAACTACTTTAACCACTTGTAATAAGTGGTACAGTGGAACGCCGCTATACCGAACACCGCTATAATGGACATTCGGCTGTACTGAACATCACCCTTGGCTCCTAATATTTTGTGCACAAAACCTACCGAACATCATGCCGTTGCCGGTTATATTCCCGAACGTCAACTTGATAAAACAGTCAGTTTTTTTATGTTGGAAAGTGACAAATGGCCATTATTTCCCCAAGGATTAGAGGGGAAAGCCACCAGCTGTTGAAGATTTAATTGTAATTAACTAGCTGATCAACTGGGTACATTGTTCTGCACTTGTTCAAAGTCGTCTTCTAGTAACGGCCAGAGTATGCACGGCTAATCTGCGAATGGTATTGAATGGACACTGGTTTTGCGACTCTGCATGATCGAGTGCAGAGGAAAACCACACGCACACCGTGGTGTTGCACTAAACATCACTCTAAAGCATTCATCAGAGATTGATCCTGTATGGTTGCTTCACGACTTTTAGGATAATCTTGAAATCAATTTTGTAACTTAAGATTTAATAAAAAACAAAACAATTTTTACAAATACATTTTTAGAAACCTTAAACTTGAATGCAATGGCAAAACATCACAGAAACAGCAAACCGTAGTATCACAAGAGGGTGCTCTTCAGTTAGACAAGAGAGGTAGCTATTCAACATGGCAACGAAACATTCGGCAGTAAATTTTGCTATACCGAACAACCGCTGTACTGAACATTTAGCGTGGACCCTGTTGTGTTCATTATAGGGGCGTTCCCTTGTAAAAGATTTTTCATTATATCACAGCAAATTAAATTTGTGCTGTAGTGAAGGAGCTATTTCTCGTGGGCAATGTAGCAAGCAAATTAGGGGATATTTTGGTCAAAAACTCTTCAGTTTCTCTGCAGTGCTACAGTTTTTAATTTGGGAATGGATATGTCTAATTTCACCGCTCTAACATCATTTGGCAAAAGGTATATGTGCACATTTGCTTTAACCTCTCACTTAACCGCTACTAACAGCCAAAAAACAACCATTTGCCTTCAACACTTTCAGAGAAACCATCTGAAATTACTCCGGTCACTGAAGAGATCACAGAGGCTCCCAAGTTTGTTGAAGACATGGTTGACATGGAGATCATCCGCGGTCACCCTGTCCAGTTTGACGTCCAGGTCAGCGGCATTCCCATGCCCACCCTGACTTGGTTTCGAGATCGGAAGGAGATCCAACCAAACGAGCACTTTGCCATCGAGTTCAACGAAGAGGAAGGTTTCGGTTCCCTCATCATCCAAGAGGTCTTGAGTGATGACGATGCGGAGTACACCTGCAAGGCCACCAATAAGGCTGGCCAGGCAATCTCTAAGGCTGATCTCTTCTTGCAGCCCGCTCACAAGAAGGAACCAGATGAACACCCTCCCCTGTTTATCACACCCCTGAAACCAATGAGTTGCATCGAGGGTGATTGCGTCAACTTCGTCTGTAAGGTCTTCGGCTCTCCTGAACCGGATATAACTTGGTACAGGAACGATGTCGAGATCAAGCTCAGCCCTAAGGTCTCTATGGATTACGACGAGTCTGGTGTTTGTACCCTCTTGATCAGAAATGTAGTCATGGAGGATGTCGGCACCTATTCCTGTAAGGCTGTGAACATCGCTGGCGAGATGTCCACTAAAGGGGAACTCGTTGTAGAAGGTAAATCAGCAATATTCATCCTTAAGAACCATATTAACTCCCTGTGTTTCACTGTTGCTTCTCTGAGTGACGATGACTGTTAAGCTAGCTGCATGCTGCCTTGCTTTGAAACTCTGGTGTGAGGTTGACTTACAGCACAATCTATGGGTGTTTCAGCAGTGTGACCTAAGCTGTTGTTTTCCTGTCAAATATTTTGTGGTTGTGCTTCATAGTAGTAGAGCTAGAATTCTGTTGTTATAATTTTTTTTATCTGAGTTTGCATCCTTGAGACCTAATTTCGGAAATTTCTGGATGATGTTATGTACAGCTACTGCCTGTGAATCGCTCACAGAGCGGTTTTTCAATTTTGGCTCATGAACTGTTTGTATTGGACATAGTCCAGGTTTTCTTGGGAGCAGGTCTCACTTTTAATAATTCTAAATTTCCTCTCCGAAAGCTCATTATTTTCTTTAACCTTGAATGTGAATAGTTTTTGAAGGCTTGTGTTAATAACAGTGATTCTGTTTCTATGTAAAGAGGTGGAGGCATGGAGCTTTATTTTCTACTGTTTATTTTATTTTCATATTTGTGTTGCAATGTGAAAAAAATTCTTTTTTAACTTCTATCGCACTGTTAGATATAATAACTGAAGTATGCTTACTTTTAATACTGTGTGTAGTATTTCTGGATTTGCCCTTTTTATATTACTAACTTAATGTTAGAAATTTTTTTTTAGCATTAATGATAGTAATAAACTTTTGGTAAATACTGATTTGATATTACTTTGGTTTCTTTTGTGTGCTTGCATTTTTAACACTAGGCTATAATTTTCTGCTCTTACCAAGGAATTAAATCACTGAAATGTTGGCAAAAACATGTTGGGAATAAAGTCATTTTCAGTTTATACATGCTATGGTGTTGCATGCTTTAATAGTTTTTCAGTGTTTAATCTTCATTTTGATGCATGTGCATGCTTGTAAATAACCAGGAGTGCACCAAGCAGTGTATTCACACATAGATGCTGTCCTTTTCTCGTGAAATTATTGTCTTATAAAGAAGGAAGTGTCATTTCAATTTGGATAAAAATGCTTAAGAAAGAGATGTCATTTTGAAATGGTAATTATCATTTCCAGTTGCGTGAAGATATATTCTTTGAATTTGAAGTGTGTTTTGAATTTGCATGTAACAGAGTTGAGCTTGTGGATAAGAAAAGATAACAAGTTTAGCACTAACCATCGTTTACCATTTTTACCCTTGTCCTGAGATTGATTTTCTTTTCTCTGTTTACCTCCAACCCTTTTTTACCCTTGCCTGTTCCTCTCTCCTACTCTGTTCCTTCATCTCCAGGTGATGTCTTGTATATTGACAGGGTTGATCCCGATAACAGTTACATGTTGGTGTATTTGTGATGGATCCTACCTGACCCCTTAGCATGATTTTTGCGTGGTGTGGTCAAACCTTAGAATTCTTTGAAAATAAAAAAACCTGCAAAACATATATATTTTGAGGAATAAGTTTCAAGTTTTATAGACTCGTAGATTTTTAAATACAAATATTTTTGGTATCCTGGTTACAGGTAGAGTTCCTGGAACAGGTAGAGTTCCTTTTGTTTAAACAACGTAGAAAATTTCAGATGCCAAATGCTGTATCAGCAGTTTGTTGGAAGAAAATTACTAATTTTCTGCACATTGTTAATTAAATGAGGCTGTGGAAAGAGTTTATAAAGCAGCATTCATGAATACCTCAGACAGTTTGCCTATTCAACAACGCGCAACTTGACTGTGTATTAACATTTGATAATGCCCGCTGAGAAGTGATAATGCCCGCTGTGTAAATCATGCACTGTCACCTGGATACAGTACAGTTTTATCGATTCTGATTGGTCAAAAGTATGTGTGCACACGGCTCGCCACTCGCACGCCCGGTCCATTTAAGGAGATTCTTTTGGACAACTTGCACAAGGAATATACAATAAAATAGATAGGGGTGTTTGGGAAAATGAAAGTAAAATTCTAAAACAGAATTGTTGGAAATCCGTCATAACTTCTTTTGACTCTTTGACTGAAAAGGTATTTATGAATGGGAACAAATATTGCTTAATACCAGTCCAGGAGACTGAACGCTGATAATGCCCTTGCCTGCAGCTCGGGCAATAGTCGCATCCATTCTTCTGAGCCAGTCTTAAACGCTCATTTAAGACCACTCAAGCACGTATTTATTACCGTATTAAAGGTACAGATACCCAGATATATATGGCACTCATCAACTTTCCCTATGTAATCTGAAATGATAAATGTGAGAAACATTGAATGACATTCAGATTAGGTATAGTTAGCTTGCATTTTAAACATTTCTGCATCTTAAATGGATGCTAGCCATATTGATTTTAATCAGTTGACAGCATTTCCACTTTTGAATAATTGAAGTATGCATCAGCATTTGATATCCCGACGTATGCCAGTTGCTTTTACTGAAAGGGCTTCTATTTGTTTTTACTTGAACTTGGTGACAGTACACTCTACATGCATGTATGAGAATTAAGAAACAAATATACCATGAAAGTGTAGTTAGCTACATGTGTGTGTGCAAGCACTGTAAAATCATTAACATTGTAACCACAGAAATATCACTGTTAATCTTAATTATCAGAAGTTAGCTCAAGGAATCATGATAGATATATGTCTGCATAAAGAAAATGGTGTAAGAAATAAATTGGTTGTGGAACTAGTTATGGTGTAGGCTGAGTGATGATTTGCTGAAAACTTGTGCAGATTTCTTTGATTCTTTTTTTAATATATGCATTACTGAATGCTGCAAAGGTTTTCTTCATAAGAGCAAAGAATAGGAAGGAACATTTAGAGTATGTGTCAGGATGTTCCTTTTAAGAATAGAAATGATGTTTGATCAAGCAGAAATGAAGACCTTTGAACAAGAAACAACTACACAGATTATAGTCTAGGATATATATTATTATATTCTCAGTTACCCGCCGAAGCACATAATCATGAGTACTCAATATATCATACAAGTATGTGCGACTTAGTTTATACTTTCATATTAGTGGAATTGTAGTCAATATTCAGCTATTGAACAGACATTACTTTAGTTTCACTTTAGGTACAAAATATATATGGTATGCGGGTTGTTTTATATGGAAATATAGCAATATTTGGCATGTAGCGATTGCATTGTATATGTTTAAAATTTCAGCCTTCCAAGTTGAGTGCTGTTGAATTATTTTTATGCCTTGAATATTTGTATAAATTTTTTGTATGATAATGCACATTCCAAATAATCACATATAATAAATTTGAATTCAATATTGATATTGTACCGTACATGAAATATGTTAATTAAAGCATGAATGGTTAAGCGGATCCTGATTTTTCCAATTTGAAATGCTTGACAATGTTGTTTGTTCCGAAGGAAAAACGTGAATGGTGATGCAGAGTAGTTGGTATATTTTGCTCACAATTTTATGGCTTGTTTCAAATTAAACAACAACCGTTTTGCATCACTGTTCATGAGTTAAAATTTTCGTTTTTGATTTGCATGGAATGTCAAACGTCAGTCAGCTTCTGTTTTGTTGCCTTTTTGTGTTTAGTTTAGCTTCTATTTCGGGATTTTGAGACCAATTGACCTCATTTTGTACAGCTTGTTACTAGCTATTTTCCTCTATCGAATAACCTAAGCATGGCACCAGTATGGACTGTGTCAAATGTTATGTGGAAGCTGTCACCCTTTGTGAGTATCTTTAGTGATTTCTTTGTAATAACTGCAGCGGAGTTTGTAACTGCATGATCATGATAACATCACATTGTACTGGAGTCATTCTAACCCCATCTGCATGATTTTGGGTGGATTCGGAATGACCCTTTGTGAAATCAAACCTTTGCATCTTTTTCAAGGAAAAAAATGCTTATGCAAGAAAAAGTTGAAAGTTTTGCATAACTGATTTTGCAATGACCCAATTTTTGGTACCACCTTGGATTCACTTGTCATTTTATTTACAGTTTAGTTGAAAGGGCACCTCTTGGGCCAACTGTTCTGTATTAATATTCTGGTTACAGGTTTTCTTTTAAATTGAAACTCATCAGAAAAATTTCTTACCTTTGCTCTTGGTTTTGACTTGTTGCTTGCAAATCCTGACCATCTTGACCATCTTGCTAGTGTGGAATATAAGATTAGGTTATCATCTCAGATAGTCATCAAAAATATTCTGGTGTTGAAGGAGATTTTCTAGCCTTTTTTTGTGCACGATGGTTCTGAGTTTAACATTTATTGTCATCCCATGAAATTTGAAATTCAGGGGTACAGATCGAGGTGGGTTTTTAATGAACGATTGGTTCTGTCATTGCTGCAGTTTGCCAGTGTTCAGTCACTGTTTATGGTTTGCTGTGTAAATGATGTGGCACATTTGCACTACCTTCCTTTCCTGGTCCACTTGTCATGCTTTTCACTTTTATTTCAGTATCTTGATAATGTCATCAGTTTTCATGAGACAGAATATAGAGGATGTAGTTTCTCATGTAGTGATATAGACTGTGGTTTTACATTTCTAGGAAAACAAATTTGCAGAAATGCATCACATCATTTGAGTTCTAATCTAGGATGAATTTTACTGATAACTGACACATTGAAGAAAAACAAGCAGATCTCAAAACTGTGGAAACTGTTGAAGGAGATTTATTTAACTGTTTTGTGGTTAAGCTGATGGGTTTCAGTGTTCAATCTAATCTCAGAACTCAGTGTTTAACAGCTCAATTCATTTCACGAGTTTAACCTCTCAAAGCATACTCACCGTTTAGTAATTTGCTTGCAACATTGTAAGACCTGTCTTTATAAACACATTGAATACTCTGTTAAAAACCCTCTGTCTAACTTTCTTCCCTGTCCCTTATGACATCAGTCCCGGCCAGCATCCTGGAGGGCCCCGAAAGCCTAACCGTCAGACGAGGTGTACCTGCCAAATTCACCTGCAAAATGGGCGGTGTGCCCAAGCCTAAGATCCGCTGGACGCACAACGACAAGACTGTCAAGCACACCAAACGGGTGTACACGGAGAGGACAGAGTCCAGAACAACGCTGGTCATCACAGAGACCGAGCCGGAGGATCATGGGAGGTACAACGTGGCCGTGGAGAACTCTGCAGGCACTGACGAGAGATATGTTACCCTGACAGTGATAGGTAATTCAAGCCATCCAAATTTCAATCACGTGACTCTTTCGCTGTTTCACATGCCATAACACTTCAGTAGTTGCATTGCAGTGGTAAGGAGCATTGGCTAAGTGAAATACACCATTGTTATTTCAATAAAATCAAAGAGGACACCCATGCCTTTTTCTCTGATATGTGACATGTACATCACTTGAAACTGAAACACGCATGCAGAGAAAAGCCACTAAAGCTGTTCTAAAGATTTTTATCTCATCTCTGATAAACAGTGACTTAGAAGCCTATAACATTATAGGAAATATATATACAAGTTGTCGCATGAATACAAAAATATGTTGAACCATTTCAAAGTAGTTAATTTTCAAATGTCTTTTTGTCTTGATCTTGACCCACAGACGTTCCAGACTTGCCGAGCAAACCTAAAGCCACTGATATCTCTGAGACTTCAATCACCTTGACCTGGACCAAGCCTCTCTATGAGGGAGGGTTGTTCATCACTGGCTACATAGTGGAGTTAATGGAGGTCGGCAAGCACACCTGGATAACGGTAGAAAGTGAGATACAGACAACCACCTACACGGCCGTTGAGCTGACGCCAGGAACTGAATACCTGTTCCGGGTGATGGCTGTCAATGATGAGGGAATGAGCAAGCCTAGCACATCTGAGGTCATCATCACACTTGAAAAAGGTTGGTTTCCTTCACAGTGGAAGAGGTTTACTTGAGGTTCATGTTCATTCCTAATTAGACTAAAAGGTAGTAGATTAAAGTCAACGGAAAGAGAAAATTTAGATTGATATTGATAACATAATAGTGTTTTATTAAAGGTTTACAGACTTTTGATAAAGGACAACAAATTATTTTAATTTTTCTGTTGTGAGCCCCTAAATACCTGCCATTTCTTTGATCATGTTAAAACGTGTATATTTGCCAAATTTCAGACACTAGATTCCCATCAATTGTGTAGTCAGTCATGTTGTCCTTGAGCAAATTGAGACTTTTGAGGTTCACCTTGAAAACAGCAAAAGTGTTGAAATAGCATCTATGTCACTGAATTTGTTACAGATACTAAACCCAAACCAAAGGAGGAGGCTAGACCTGACCAGCCTCTGGCTAAGACTGCAGAGCTGTTCCCCACCGAAGGTACGCTAAGCCTGGCTGATTTTCTGGAATGGGATGTTGTTGCATTTCTGGCAATTTTTGTTTCTGTCAGCTACGTGTTTTTATTTTTGTTGTTTTGAGACACTTTGCATGTTGAAAATCTCATTGCATTGGCAACATACTGAGAAACATTTCTGTTTACTTGTCAAAACTTCAGATGTAATAAAATGAACGTTCACAGTTTCTTCTCGTTCAATCCATGTTTGCAGTTTGACATTTGAATCAAAAGCTATGATGAATTCCTAGTTGAACAATTTTGGAAGTAATTCTGTGAATTTTGCTTTTTGTCTGGTAAGAAAATTCTCCATGTAAATACAGTTGGTTTCTCAGTGTGCAAAGTGAACACAACCTTGAGCTTTATGAGTCTTAAAGTTTTATGTTCTACTAACATTGAAATATTTGTTTTAGTTTAGTGCTTTCTAACAGATAAAGTCATTAGGCAATAAACTTATACATGATCATCATTATTCAAATGTCTATTCAGATGTACATTTAGTAAATGTTCTGAATTCGTTGTAATGATTGGTCCAAACTAAAAAGAGCAATATTCATTCCAAGAATTTTTTTATTACCACGGACTGATATTAATATCGTACAATATTTTTGAGAAGAAATCATTACTTTGCATCTTAAATTTTTAAAATGTAAATAGTAGAATTTTTATAGCCACTTAAAAGTTATATTTAATCCCTTTTGATCAAAATTGTAACTCAAATATTTATGGTTCAAATTATTTGCCATCTCAAATTTCTTGAATAATTTCTTTCTCCAATATGATTCCAAGAAATGTTACCCTCATTTGAATGTTTTACTAACAGAGCTATGAAAAGCACATTTATTTGCTATTAATTGTGCATGAACTTATAATTGTATGAAGTTGAATTGTTTTTGTGAACTTTTATTTTTAAATAAGAAGCTACGGTTTGGTTATTGGCTATTGTTCGTTAGTCGCAGCTTATTACATCAAATGTATACAATTAAAAGTATGGATTTTTTTTAAAGATAAGTTTCCTTCTAAACATCAGGAACACTCAGGTTAACTTGACTATCTGCATTAATTATATTGTCAGCACAGCTTGATTTTAGTTTAGTTTTGTTTGCATTTGCTGCTAGAGTTTTTGCAAAGAATGTATCGTCTTCATTAGTTCAAGCTGATAGAAAACATAAAATTTCGCCTTAATTCAATGCACAAATTTTCTTTATATGAATATTATTACAGATGAATTGACTGTTAAGTTTTATTTCTTAATTTTAAAGGGGGATTGCCGCTTTCAGTATAAATTTGCCATATTGAACAGCAGGGTTGGGCCTGCATTTATTTGAAACAAATAGATAAAAGACTGATGTATATTGGAATCAAAATATCTTATTTGAATAATATTCCAGACTTCTGTGAAATCTCAGTTTGTACATTTATCAGTAAAGAATACAAAGTAAAGCTTCTTTTCTTTCCAACTGTTCACCTCTTTGTAATGTAAACCAGTACAATGTTAATTTACAGTATTCTTTTTTATACTGAAACTTAGCTAATATTTGATCATAAGAAAATAAGAGATCATTAGGGCTTCAGTGGCAGCCAGAGAAATCCCACTCAAAACAGTTTGGAACAATTCATTTAATTCGAAAGAAACCTGAGCAAATACTCCATTGCAAGGCTCTCTGAATACATAATACATGAGAAGGAACATTGTCGCATGGTCGGGATTTAAGATGCTACATCTCTCATCTCTTAGAGATCCCTTTACACTTTGCAAAATTATGTGAACAGATTCACAGTGACTCTTAAGAAGTTTAATAGTAACTGAATATTTGTCAGTGACAGAGCAAGAAACTAGGGCCAAAATATATGCAGTTTGTAGTATCCCAGTCCATGGTGTCAAATGTGTTTTTGTCATAAGTGTAATTTGTATGCCATTGCCCACTGTTTGTAGTCTTTGTTTTGTCCTTCACACTTGATTGTGCATGGGACCACTGAATGAGATGTAATTGGAGCACTTTGTGACTGGGAATTACGTAAACAGTGTATTTTACATTTAGCTAACACTTGTCGTAATGTCCAAGTAACCATGTATTCTGAGCTTGGGTTGCAATATATGCATTTTGAAGTTAACAAGTTTGCCTTGTTTCTTTTGTTTGTTTGTCCTTTTGTGTGCAGAATACTTTAATTGTAATTATGTTGTTAGCATGAGCACCTGAAATATTAACATATCCTTACCTTTTGAAGTGTGAATTTTTTCAACTATTTAGGATCAGTACCTTGATCAACTTGTTACAGGCAATGAAAAATATGATAGATTTAGTGAGTTTTTTGCATGTGAGTCAGAGAATTAAGATGGAACATCTGCAAGAAAATATCTCACATCGTAATAAACTTGGAGAATTTTTATTTAGATAAACATGCAAATAAACGTGCAGATCATTCCTATACGGGTGATGCACAATAGTTTGCCTCCAAGAGTTTGCAATACAGTGGCTAATTATGATGTGTGAAATCTGTTGACCCAATGCCCGTTTGGAAAGGGTCAACAGATTTTGCACATTGTGATTGCCAACACGTTGCATGCTATTGAAGGTACTCTGTTGTGAATTGTCCCTATTGTGGGTGGTGGGTTATGAAAGAGTTTGGGGAGCCAAGGGGGTCTTTGGGAATGTGGAAAGGAATTTTGAAATTTATTCATCAAAGTATAAGCCAAAGTGGATCAGGCAGGGGTTTGACACTAACTTTTACTGGGATTATCTGTAGACTCCTCAAGCAGTTCACACAACAGTAGCCAGTTTCCAGTTTCTTTATTCCCTTATTCCGGCAATTCCAATATGAAAAAAATAGGATGTCACTAGGTGACAGACAACACAAGACCGGAATTCATGAACATTTTCCACAGTTAACATCTAAATTCAGAACGAAAACGACAATTCCATTAACTACGGGTAAGTGAAGAGCTTAAAGCTCCCTGAATCACATCCCACCTGTGTTTTTCTACCATTTTAGAATTGGGTTCTTTCATTCTCCCACTCTTGGTTCCATCAACCATTCTAATTAATGGTGTAACACTGTGCCAGAAATTGAGGGGATTACATCCAGCAAGAAATGAGACCGAGGGGTACCCCCAACATGTCCAATCGCTATACACACTATAGACCATTGTTACCTAACATGTCCCCCTCAGTGCCCGAAAAGAATTCCTCAGATTCCAGTGAAACAATGACCAAAACAAAGCAGGGGGCTCCTCTCCGTCTCATATCTTGCTTCATATGGGGGATGGGGAAAGGTGGGGTGATGACTTGCATAGCCATGAGAATGTTATATTTATATACATCTATACTGTGCATTCAGAATGGCACATTTATGGCTTTTTAAAATTGTTTTCCCTGATTCAAGTGATACTGAATGCATTTTAGTTGTCAGAAGTCAGGAAAATTCTCACAATCTGCTTTAATTTTTTGGTCACCACAAAATGTGGGGCAATGATCCATAGCCCCCACTTAAAAAAAGGGGGGGATATAGTCCCATCCCAGGGATTCTCACCCATGATTCCAATGACCAAATCAAATGTATTTCCTTGATTTCGAATCATCTGTACGTTCATTATTGTAATCCTTTCACAGAAGCTGAGGTTACTGTTGAGGTCATGGAAAGTGAGAGATCTGTGGACATTGAGATAGAAGGCACAGCCCCTACAGAGGCGGTTTCCTTTGAAATATCAAGTGGAGAGGTCTCAGTGGAAGGCCTACCAACTGAGGATAAAGCAGTTGTGATCCGTGCACTTCCATCTCAGCCTGCACCCAAAGAAAAGGAAGAGAGACTCCTGTCTGTAACAGAGGAGGAATTCGAAATAGCCACTACTGTCAAAGTAGCTCCCTCTGAAGAACTTGAAGCTGAAGAACTTGAGGTGTTCGAGGAATCCCAGCCAGTTCCGGATCAGAAACCGGGCACAGAAGCTGTGACAGTTGAAGTTGGCAAGATGCCATCTGTTATCAGAGTTGACTCTGTCGAGAGAGTACCTCTTCCAGTCAGGGAGCGCATGGAGTCGTACCCAGAAGAAGAGCTGTCTGAGGCATCTGTCATCAAATTAGTTCCTGAGAGAGAGGAAGAAGCAGAAGTCCTGCCTGAAGAGGAACTAGACCAAGCAGCAGCAGAAAAGATTAAAGAAGTTCCTGCTGATAAGGCCGTGAAGAAGATTGTCCAACCAAAAGAAGCACCAGAAGAAGTTTCCTTGATTCAACCCAGGAAGCCCCTGGAATCAATGACGGAAGAAGAGCTTCAAGAGGCTGTTACTGTTGAGCTTGCTCCCAGGGATGAGTACGAGGCTGAGAAGATAACACCTGAACAACCTGCAAAGCTACGTCCACAGAAATCAGTTGAAGAGGTAGTGCCTTTGGATCAGGTTGAAAAACAGAAAGCCTCTGTCATTAGAGGTCCAGCTGAGATGACAGCAGCCCCCTCTATCCCAACTGTCGAGAGGCTAGGATCTGTCTCAGAGGAAGAACTTGCTGAGGCAACAACAAAGCAGTATATCCCCGATGACATTGAGGAGGCAGCTGAACTTCCAGAATCAGTGACAGTTGATGTCACTGCTGAAGAAATCTCAGAAGTTGGTGTCACAGTCAGCAGTGTGTCCAAGAAGAAGCCAGCATTGATCACCGCCACTCCCCAAGAAGTGGAACTGACGAAAAAGCCTTCTCCAGATTCACAAGAAGCAATCATTTCACTCAAGAGACTTGGTTCTGTCACAGAAGAAGAACTTAGAGAAGCTGCTGTAAAACCTTTTCCAGAGAAAGAAGAGGAAGCTGAAGTTTTTGTGAGTGATGAAGTTACAGAAGCAGTACCACAGGAGCTTCCTAGTGAAGCTGCTGACAAGGCAGGAAAAAGAGTTCCATCTGTCAGAACAGCTCCTGAAGAGGTGGCCATAGTAAAACCTGTCAAGAAACCTGTAGCTGTTAGGGAAGAGGACAAGGAACAGATTGATCTTGTGTATGAACGGACAGAGTACCTGGATGTCGTAGAGGAGGAAGATCTGAAAGAAGCTGCCTCAAAACAACTGCCTTTTGAGAAGGAAGGCGAGGCTGAAGAATTTGTGGTGGGTGAAGTTCCTAAGGCTAAACCAGAGGAGGTTCCTAGTGAAGATGTTTCTTTGGAAGTTGTGTCAAAGAAAAAGCCATTGCCAGTCAGAGAGGCTCCAGAGGAAGTCACAGTTACAAAGCCAAGACCAAAACTGGATTCATATGAGGAAGAAGAGCTTCAAGAGGCTGCAGTTGTAAGAGTTGCTTCAGAGGTGGTTGAGGAGTACGAGGATCTTCCAATAGAGGAAACAGAGGCATATTCCCCCGAAACAGCAACTGCAGCAGTTGACAGAGCTTCCAAAAAGCAAGTGCCACTGAGAGAAGCACCAGAGGAGGTGACACTTGAGCAACCCAAAGCTCGCATGGCTTCTTTTGATGAAGAAGACCTTAAAGAAGCAGTTTCAATCAGTGTCACCCCTCGAAAGGAAGAGGAAGCTGAAGTCTTGGTAGATTTGGCAAAACCAGAAGAGACAAAATCTGAGTCAATGCCTTCTGTTGATGTTTCATTAGAGGTTTCCAAGAAGCCTGCTTTTGTCAGGGAAGCTCCCGAGGAGGTTCAAGTAAGGAGACCCCTTGCAAAAATGGAATCTGTGGAGGAGGAAGAACTTCGAGAGGCTGTGACAGTAAGGGCTGTACCTCAGAAGGAGGAGGATTTAGATGTTGTTGCCCCAGTTGAGATACCGGAGGAGGTTGCCCCAGTTGAAAAAGATATTCCCGGGACAGTTTATGAGAGGAAACCAGTCGTCATCTCACATCCATATGAACCAGAGCCGGAGTATTTGCCATCTAGAGAGTTGCTTGAGACTCTCCCGGAGGAACAGCTTGAGACAGCTGTTACAGCAAGAATAATTCCTCGAGATGAATTTAAAGCTGAGGCACTGCCTTCTGAAGAAGTGTCACCAGCAGCAGCGACACCGGACAAAACACCAGGCGAAATTTCCCTAGATGTTGGCAAAAAGCCTCTTGTCCATAGCATACCCGAGGTAGAAAAGGGTCCACAGCTGTTAGAGGTGGAAGGGATTACAGTAGAAGACTTGGAGTCACAGGAGGCCATGGAGGTGGTTGTTGAGGAAGAGGGAAAAGCAGTGGAGCTACCTGTTGCACCTGTCATTACTGACAAGTTCAAGAGCAAGGTAAGTTTTGAAAATGTCATTTACCTTACTTTTCATGCACTGAACTACCAGTCGCTTTCATTAAAACTAGTTCCATTTACATAAATAAGGAGAAATTGGAGGTGTTTTTCCAAAACATTTTTTTCACCTGACATTTTGCCACTTGGACAGGAGAATGAGAACATCAAGTATTAGTCCAATTACTTGTTATCCAAATTGAATGTAAAATGTTTTTTGAGGGGGGCGAAAAGGCCTCATCCTAAAAATCGTCATCAAATAATCGTGTTTATTGATTTTAACCTTGGATCTGCCTTTTTTTTGCAGAGTGTCAAAGAAGGTAAACCTGTCAAATTTACCTGCACAGTCACTGCCACACCGGATACTAAAATTCAGTGGTTCCAGTAAGTCATGGTTTTGCTCACTGCATCAAGAGAGAGGATTATCACTTTTTCAATCCCCCTTTTCCACTATTTTTTATGATCTTTAACTCTGAAAATATAAATTTCTTTTTTGGTAAATTTAATGGAAAATGCCGAGAATTATTACTTTTCAGACAGCACACGCGGCCAAATTTTAATGGTAATCTTATTTTGATCAGTTTATGTTTCAAGGAAATCTACATCTGTCAGTGATTTGTCTTTTAACGGAAGCAGTTTGGGCAAGTTTACAAAATAGCCACATAATTGCTGCTTTATGTGTATGAATGTTCTGAAGTCTTTATGATGATGTTCAGTCTTAGCTATATCTTGCGGATTGGATTTTCTTTAGTCATTTGTTTATTTGTGTTTTTTTAAGTGAACAAAAACTTCTTGAGTCAACAACCAGGCACATCCAAACCTTTGAAGAAGGAGTTGCAACTCTTGAGATCCCACAGCCGAGGCCTAAGGATGTTGGTGAATACAAGTGCATTGTGGTTAATGTAGCTGGCGAAGATGTCTGCTCAGCTAAGCTCACTGTCACAGGTAAGACCTTGGATTTGAAGTTCCACATATTTCATTCATCACGTATTAATTGAGATTTTCTCTTTCTCAGTTTTGTCAGCCAATATTTGAAAGCTTAAACTAGATATAGATATTCCCAGCACTCCCAATAGCCTATCATGTGACTGTAGTAAGTCAAATATCAATTAAACGATTTAGGTTTGTTTTGCAGTAAATCCAGCAGATATCTTGTAGGCCCTTTCATTTCTCAGTAGCATTGTTGCCCCTTAAAATATGTATATATGCATAACTCTATTTCCAAGGATAGTTTTCACCGGGGAGATGTTAATTAATTTTAGATATTTACCCTGCCCAACATGTATACGTCGGTTAGGGCAAGAATCTAAAATAAAGTAAATGCACATTCCTTTTAAGACAAAAGCATGACCTCAAAGATGAATTTGTTAACTTTTTGGTTTAATTAACTTATATTTGAGTTATTCTGTACCTTACAGAAGTCAAGCAAGCTCCTTCTTTCACGGAAAAACCTGAAGTCCCTGAGACCCCCGAAAGTAAGTTTGCTATGCATTTTCTTGTGCATAGAATTGTTTCAAAATAGTTTGAAGGAAAGACATCCAAAAGGAAAAATAATAATGCCAAGACAGATTTGGTACACTACTATTTGGTAATTTCTTTTCTTTCTGTAGCCACTGATGCTGTTTTCAGATGCAAAGTTGATGGCTTCCCCAAGCCCGCCGTCACATGGAACAAAGGATGGAAACAAATAAAAACAGGAGGGCGCTTCTCAATCTCATTTGATGAGGATACAGAAGAGAGCATCCTCACGATTAAGGAAACAACTTCAGCAGATGCTGGAAAGTACACCTGCTACCTCAAGAGTCCTCTTGGGGAAGACAGCGCTTCCGTGAGTCTCAAAATCACTGAAAAACCCAAAGAGGAACTAGCTGAACAAGTGCCTGTAGAAGAACTGGAGGAGGTTGAGGTTCTCATGGAGATATCTAAGCCTAAAGAAATCAGCCCTGAAGTTGTACCTGTTAAAGGGCCTGAAGAGATACTTCCTGAAAAGAAGCCAACTGTAAGAGAAGCTCCTGAAGAGGTCGAGAAAGTTCTCAAGCCTCAAGTTTCTTTAGATGCTGTCTCAGAAGAAAAGCTAGAAATTGCAGGGGTTGCCAAAGTGCCGGACACTGAACATGTTCAGATTCTTGTTGAGACTGGAAAGCCTGAGGAAGTCGTTGTTGAACTTGCAGAAGCTCCAATAGAAGTAACTCCTGAAAAGAAGCCAGCTGTTATTTCCGTGCCAGAAGAGGTAGTGGCCAAAGTACCAGCAACTCAGACAGCAATGGAAGCTGTCGTGGAGGAACAGCTGGAAACGGCAGTTATAGCTAAGTTTGTTCCTAATGAAGAAGATGAAGTTGACGTTCTGGCTGAGATCAAGAAGCCTGAGGAGATCACACCTGCTGTTGTTTCCATCGAAGAAGCTCCTGAGCATATCAAAACCAAGAAGAAGCCATCATTCATTATTGCCTCTGAGGATGAAGTCTCCATCAAGCCAAAACCTAAACTTGCACTTGAAGGGGTCACTGAGGAAAAGCTGGAAACAGCTGTAACAGCAATGGTGGCACCTCAACCAGAAGAACAAGTTGAAGTCTTGGCTGCATTCATGAAGCCAGAAGAAGCTGTTCAAACTGAGGAGGAGATTCCTAAAGAGGTTAAGCCAGAGGAAAAGCCTGCCATCATATCAACCCCAGAGGAAGTGGTTGCTGCAGCACCTGCACCACAGGAATACCTTGAGATAGTTGCTGAAGAGGAATTGGAGACCGCTGTTACCAGAGTTGCTCCTCAACCTGAAAATGAAGCTGATTTGCTTCCAGCTGTTCAGAAGGTCACTCCAACGGAAGCTGTTGAAGCAATAACCCCATCAGAGGTAACTCTTGATGTCCCTGAGAAACCACCAACTTTGAGAGGTTTACCAGAGAAGGAAATACTTCCAGAACAGCTTTTGGAAGCTGAGGTTTTCCCAGAAGAAGAAATGGAGAAACATGAGGCCGTTGAAGTTGTTGTGGAAGAAGAAGAGAAGGTCGAGGTAATGCCAGTTGCACCTGTCATTACTCACAAGTTTAAGAGCACGGTAAGTCATGCGAACAGCAAGCACATTTCTATCATCAAGAGTTCTTCGAAAGTTGACAAGATTACAGAACTTGAGAAATATATAATTGTATTAATTTGCTGCTTTTCTTTTTCCAACAGCCACTTTGTGTGTCTTATTAATTGTTTTTAATCTTTGTAGGGACGTTTCTAAATAAGTTGACAACAAATGGGAAGATGGTTGTATATTGGGTGGCTTGAAACTTTGTTCAGTGTGTCAAATAAGAGTTATGAAAAATAAAAATAATCATGCATTTTCCATTGCATTAACTGATCAGTCAGTGTTACTTTTCTGTTCAAATAATTTCTATTCGTTTTCAGACTGTCAGAGAAGGGAAGCCAGTGAAGTTTGTTTGCACTGTTATTGGAACACCCAAACCTGAGATCAAGTGGTTCCTGTAAGCATACTTATGATAACCCTAATTTTAATCTAATTCTTATAATACCATTGCAGCATTCTTTGTGAATAAATAAATTGTTTTATTTACAAACCAAACAAACAATTTCAACAAGTGTTAGTGATCAACATAAAAGAAGGGATGAAAAACCTTAACAATTTTCAAATTTCTTCATTTAGAAACAAGGAAGTACTTGAGGCAAGTGCTCGTTTCATCCAAACCTTTGAAGAAGATGTTGCCACATTGACAATTGAGCACCCAAAACCCAAGGACGCTGGAGAGTATAAGTGTGTGGTCATCAACTCAGCGGGAGAGGACATCTGTAATGCCAAACTGACTGTCACAGGTACGGCTGGTTAGTTTTTGTTTCCAAAACTGTCATGTGACAGTTGTGACCGTCTGTGTCACCACCTCTCCTACCCGTGAAGGAATAACCTGAATAATTGTCAGATAAGAAGCTTGTACTTATGTGCATTGCATATTTCCAGATTCCACTCATTTGTATTATGATTTGTGGTAACTTCACAGAAATCAAAAGAGGGCCTTCATTCACCAAGAAACCACAGGTTGAAGATACCCCTGAAGGTGAGAAGCATGCATTCATGGCTTCAAAATTCTCATAGTCCCAATGTAATCATTTTATCTCCATTCTTAAATGTTACCTTTGGTTATTCTGATTATTTAAACATTTTATTTGTTGTGTATGAAAGGAACTGAGGCAGTCTTCCGATGCAAGGTTGATGGTTTCCCCAAACCTACAGTTACCTGGAACAAAGGTTGGAAACAGATCACTACAGGAGGAAGATTCAGCATCAGCTTTGATGAGGACACTGAAGAAAGTGTCTTGTCAATCAAGGACACTGCCCCTTCAGATGCTGGGAAGTACACTTGCTATCTCAAGAACCCTCTTGGACAGGAGAGCTCAACTGTGAGTCTCAAAATCACTCCCACGCCTGAGGAGCAACTGGAGGAGGATGAGGTCACTCCCAAGCCAGAAGTAAAGCCAGAGGAGTGGGCACTTGTCCATGAGGTGGAGCAAGTTGAGGTGATACCTCAGGTTTCAAAGCCGGAGGAGGTTACACCTGAAGTGGTAACTGTTGAGGAGGTTGAAGAGAAACCGAAAGCAGTTGAAGCAGTGGTGAACGAACAAGCTGAGACTGAAGTAGCATTCAAGGTCAGGCCTCATGTCAGTGAAGAAGTAGTTCTTCCAGTTAGCACTGAGCCTGAACAAATTACTCTCGAAATTGTCCCAGAAATCACTCCAAAGCCTGAGGAAAAACCTGAGGAAGAAGACAAACCAGAAGGAAAGCCAAAGGAGCCAAATTCTTTGAAGATTCCAGAGCAAATTGAAGTTATTCTCGAGGTTCCAAAACCAGAGGAGGTTCCTACTGAAATGGTTGCTTTACAAGAAATAGAAGCACAACCTGAAGAGACAGATAAAGTCCATACTTCCAAAGTTGACATTGAAGCAGTGGTGGAGGAACAAGCTGAGACTGAAGTAACATTCAAGGTCAAGCCTCTTGTCAAGGAAGAAGTGGTTCTTCCAGTAAGCACTGAGCCTGAGGAAGTCAGTGTGGAAGTCGTCCTAGAAGAGGAGACCAAACCTGAGGAAGTTCCTGAAAGGAAGCCGACCTTCACTGTGAGTTCTGAAGAGGAAGTCAGCAAAGTTTTTAAACCTACAGTTTCTGTGAAGGCTGAGGAACAGGTGGATTCAGCAGTTACTGCCCAGTTCAAGCCTCGCCAAGAAGAAGAGGTTGAAGTGCAAGCTGCATTTAAGAGACCAGAAGAAGAAATCCCGGCAGCTGTTCCTGTAAAAATAGCAGCTGCTAAACCTAAGCCAACCTTTGTTGAAGAGGAGCTTCCTTATGCCGCTCAAGCCTATCCGGAAAAGTTGGAAGGTCTTCCAGAGGAAGAACTAGAGACAGCAGTCACTAAACATGTTGTACAACCCACAGATGAAGCTGGTGTACTTCCTTCCAGGGAGGAGGTAGTTCCTTTGACAGCTACTACCAAATTAGCCCCTACTGAGGTCTTAGACATCTCTGAGAAGAAGCCAGAAAAGATCAGAGGCTTTCCAGAGAAAGAGGCTGTGCCTGAAGAGTTGGAAGAGGTAGAAGCCATTCCAGAAGTAACATTAGGGAAGCTGGAAGCTGTGGAGACTGTCGTTGAAAGTGAAGAGAAGGTTGAAGAACTTCCTGTTGCACCTGTCATCCTCCACAAGATCAGAGACAAGGTCAGTTGCTGGAAACCACATTTTGGATTAAAATTTCGTTTTTTGTGCAAAAAACATGTCATAGTTTATCTTTTGTTCTAATCGAACAAAGAACCTGTAACTTTATATTTTTCAATCGTAATCATTACTTTATTTTGTTTATTTCATTTTCCAGAGCACCAAAGAAGGGAAGCCAGTGAAATTTACTCTCACTGTAACTGGAAGACCCCAGCCGGAAGTCAAGTGGTTCTTGTAAGATTCAATTCTGAAACTTTTGATACATAAATTTTATGTGGTCGGGGCTATGCCCTGTTCGTTAATTCCCCTTGTTAAATTCCATTTTTTTATAACTATCTGTACTCGTGTTTTCTTTCATCTCTGCAGAAACAAGGAACTTCTTGAGGCAAGTGCTCGTTACATCCAAACCTTTGAGGAAGATATTGCCACATTGACTATTGAGCATCCAAAACCTAAGGATGCTGGAGAGTACAAGTGTGTGGTTGTCAACACAGCAGGAGAAGACATCTGCAAAGCCAAGTTGACCGTGATTGGTAAATTCTTTGGGGAATTGGAATCTTGATGAGAGGGATATGCTTCAATTTTGGTCATTTTTGTTCAACACTTCCTTTTGAAAGAAATAATGTTAAGCAAAAGTACATCCATTTTTTAGCAAAAAAGTAGTTGATTCCTTTAAGTTTTTATAAGAAAAAATTAGTTTTACAGCTTTCAAGTTGCTTGCTTTGTCAGTAATCAGTAAATACTGTTGGAAATTTCATATCATTCTTTCTGAAGTGATCAGCGTTGGCATAGTTTACTTCAAATCTTGAAAATTCTTTTTTTTCACCAAAAGAAGTACCATGGAAGACTTGATTTTTAATCATGGCAATGGCTTTTTTAATCTCTGCTAACTTAGAAGTCAAAAGAGGACCATCATTTGCCGAGAAGCCACAGGTTGAAGATACACCTGAAGGTGAGAATAGCTATTTTCCCTGAAATTGTAATTTTAAGATAAAAATGCCTCAACTAAACTTTTGTTTAGTTTAAGTTTTGTTAACCTGTCATTTTTCTGAATTAAAAAAAATGTTTTTTGTTTTCATGAAAAAAGGTAATGAAGCCATATTCCGATGCAAGGTTGATGGTTTCCCCAAACCTGAAATTACATGGAACAAAGGTTGGAAACAGATTACAAGTGGAGAAAGATATGCTATCACCTTTGACGAGGATACTGATGACAGTGTCTTGACAATTAAGGACACAACCCCCTCAGATGCTGGGAAGTACACTTGCTATCTGAAGAGTCCTCTAGGACAGGACAGCTCCACAGTGAGTTTAAAAGTCACACCTAAGCCCGAAGAGAAACCTGAGGAAGAAGACAAACCAGAAGAAAAGCCTGAGGAGAAAGCTCCAGTCCCAGAAGTTGAGCAAATTGAGGCAGTGCCTGAGGTTTTGAAACCAGAGGAGGTTCCGACCGAAGTAATTTCTGTTGAGGAGGTCGAAGCAGTCCCTGAAGAGAAACCAAAGGTCCCATCAGCCAAAGTTGACATTGAAGCAGTGGCAGAGGAACAAGCTGAGACTGAAGTAACATTCAAGGTCAAGCCTCATGTCAAGGAAGAAGTGGCTCTTCCAGTAAGCACTGAGCCCGAGGAAGTCAGTGTGGAAGTTGTCCCAGAAGAGGAGACCAAACCTGAGGAAGTCCCTGAAAGGAAGCCGACCTTCACTGTAAGTTCTGAAGAGGAAGTCAGCAAAGTTTTTAAACCTAGAGTTTCTGTGAAGGCTGAGGAACAGGTGGATTCAGCAGTTACTGCCCAGTTTAAGCCTCGCCAAGAAGAAGAGGTTGAAGTGCAAGCTGCATTTAAGAGACCAGAAGAAGAAATCCTGGCAGCTGTTCCTGTAGAAAAAGCAGCCGCTAAACCTAAGCCAACCTTTGTTGAAGAGGAGCTTCCTTATGCAGCTCCAGCCTATGCGGAAAAGTTACAAGGTCTTCCTGAGGAAGAACTAGAGACAGCAGTCACTAAACATGTTGTACAACCCACAGATGAAGCTGGTGTACTTCCTTCCAGGGAGGAGGTAGTTCCTTTGGTAGCTACCACCAAATTAGTCCCTACTGAGGTCTTAGACATCTCTGAGAAGAAGCCAGAGAGGATCAGAGGCATGCCAGAGAAAGAGGCTGTGCCTGAAGAGTTTGAAGAAGCAGAAGCCATTCCCGAAGTAACACCAGAGAAGCTGGAAGCTGTAGAGGCTGTTTTGGAGAGAGAGGAGAAAGTTGAGGAACACCCTGTTGCTCCCTTCATTCTCCACAAGATCAGAGATAAGGTCAGTTGTTGGACCTTAATTCTTACTTGGAGGGTTACAGATCTTTGTTGTACAGGGAACTGTTCATAGTTTATCTGTTGTTATGTTGTATGGAATTAACTTTAATTCTATTTCGTATATTCAAAATTTATATTTATCTTTTAAATTAATTTTACATTTTACAGAGCACCAAGGAAGGGAAGCCTGTGAAGTTTACTTGTACTGTAATCGGAACACCCGAGCCAGAGATCCAGTGGTTCCTGTAAGATTTAAATCAGAATCATTTGATACCTGTAAAAGTTAAATGTGGTTAGTGTAGGTTCAATCCATTATTTAACTAATCATATTTGATTGGTTTTGTTATTATCACCTGCAAGGACATTTCTGTCTTCCCTATTGACATACAGAAATAAGGAACTACTAAAGGCAAGTACTCGTTTCATCCAAACCTTTGAGGAAGATGTTGCCACACTGACAATTGAGCATCCAAAACCCAAGGACGCTGGAGAGTACAAGTGTGTGGTCATCAACACAGCAGGGGAAGACGTCTGCACAGCAAAGTTGACAGTGATTGGTAAATTCTTCTCAGGCATTGGTGTTTGGATTGGTGTGTTTTACACCCAGTTTGTTATTTTGTGGACACTTTTTTTGAAATGAAGACTCTCAGCCGCAAACTACAGCATTTACTGTAATTAAATAGGAAACTGATTCTCTGAGGTTCATTTTAAAGTGAATCCTCCTCACAACATTCAAGTAGGTTGCCATGCTGGAAGGTTGTGGGAAAATCTGTTTTTAGTTTGATCTTGTTTCTGTTGTAAGGTTTACAAGCCATTTGTACGCCTGACTTTAAATGTTGGTAATTCTTTTAGTTTACTAGAAGAAGTGTTCTGAACTGTTTAAATAAGACATTCATGTTTATAATTTCTGCTAATTTAGAAGTCAGAAGGGGACCATCATTTGCTGAGAAGCTACATGTTGAAGATACACTTGAAGGTGAGAACAACTGTACTTTGAGCCAGATGTTCATTTGATTTCAGTTTCTTTACTTTGTCCTTAAAAAATTGTTTGTTTGTGTTAAAAGGTACTGAAGCGATTTTCCGATGCAAGGTTGATGGTTTCCCAAAACCTGTTATTACCTGGAACAAAGGTTGGAAGCAGATAACAACTGGAGGAAAGTTTGCTATCACCTTCGACGAGGATACTGAAGAAAGTGTCTTGACAATCAAGGACACAGCCCCCTCAGATGCTGGGAAGTACACTTGCTATCTGAAGAGTCCTCTAGGACAAGACAGCTCCACAGTGAGTTTAAAAGTCACACCTAAGCCTGAAAAGAAACCCGAGGAAGAAGATAAACGAGAAGAAAAGCCTGAGGAGAAAGCTCCAGTCCCAGAAGTTGAGCAAGTTGAGGCAGTGCCTGAGATTTCCAAACCAGAGAAGGTTCCTACAGAAGTAATTTCTGTTGAGGAGGTCGAAGCAGTCCCTGGAGAGAAACCAAAGGTCCCATCAGCCAAAGTTGACATTGAAGCAGTGGCAGAGGAACAAGCTGAGACTGAAGTAACATTCAAGGTCAAGCCCCATGTCAAGGAAGAAGTGGTTCTTCCAGTTAGCACTGAGCCCGAGGAAGTCACTGTGGAAGTTGTCCCAAAAGAAGAGACCAAACCTGAGGAAGTTCCTGAAAGGAAGCCGACCTTCACTGTGAGTTCTGAAGAGGAAGTCAGGAAAATCTTT